>JBAHVQ010034263.1:0-30136 GCA_036872915.1 Nanipora kamurai | reverse complement strand
AGTGTAACAGAGTATAGCCAGTTCGTTAACAATAAACATGATTCGAAATATGAAGTTAAAACCGAAGCTTTATATTGTTCAGTGATTTTCCAAAAGTCAGTTTAGAGGTTAGAGAATTTAGTAGAAAAGTACTCATTTAGTGAAAAGAAGTAAATTGCGCATACAAGCCACAAATATTTCAACTTCGTGGATTAAATTTATCGTGGTTTATTATTATTCGTAGTAGGAAATGCAAATAAATTCGGCATCCAACACCAACCACAATAGGATTTTAGCTGTACTTTCAATATTAAATGACTGAGCTATTTATCCTCAACATATGCACACCTTCCATGTTCAAGATATACTTCTACTTGGTCCATCGAGAAAACTGGTGTACTCACTAGAAAGCTGAACTGGTTCTGGAAATTTGAAGAAAAATCGTGTGCCATTTATTTCCTCTGCAGCAAACCGATGGTATCCAGTAAAAGAGCAGCGCATCGACGAGTAACGTGCGTACGGTTTCATGGAACCATCTGAAAACGAGACATTTTTCTCCGAATGACTCGACTCCCAACGTTCATATTGCCAGTTGAAGATTTCCAAGTCGGGATTGTTCAGGGGTAATCCAAGGATGACCACGTATATATCAAAGGCTGAGTTGTATTCAACAGAGAAATTCTTTGGAGATGAACCCCATTCCATCACCTTGAGAGGACCTGAAAAAAGTTACCCCGTTAATTGCTTGCGAGAAACTACCTCATCCTAAAAAAAGGCACTAAATGGTCAGTCAAGCTGAGGTAGTTCTCTAAGGTCTGGCGTGCCCATTACATTGCCAGAGTTGGTATATAATTATAAATAATATTACACCAAAAGATGTACCAACTATACTGAACCTGAACACAAGTTTTGGTTCATGAGGGAGCTTGATATATCTATATATATATGTATATATATCAGACGACCAGTGAACACTTGACAAACTCGTTATCTCAGAAAAACCAGTTCCTGTCTGGGGCTCAGAAATCGTTTTTCTCAGATAACAAGTTTGACGAACGTTCGTTTGGTCATGAGACGTACTAGCTATCAATCCATGAGGGTCACTTAGTAGAACTGGACTCGAGTAAATCCTTAATGTAGCACTTGCTTAGAGAACCTTAAACTGTAGGCAGCCTCCTTAACAGGGTTCGATACAGTTCCTTGAAAAGTGGAAGACTACCAGTTCTACCCTAAAATATGCGAGCATATTCATCCTGGTAAGAAAGATAAACGTGAAAGGTAATAAAACTTATTTGGCATCCAATAGTGTTACTTATAAAAGGGTTCAAGTAATTGCTTTGGCAATTGCCACGTTTCAAAATGCATTCCAATTACCGTTCAACCTGATCAGCATGACCGCCAATATATTTTTTCATTAAATTTTTTCTTCATCCATGAGTGAAAATTTCCTCACTCATCATAATAAAAATGATGAGTGAACGTTTCCTCACTCATCTAATGATACTTGATGAACCATTCTCTACTTTGGAACTATGCAGTATAACTGACCGCTTCCTAAACCCCGGAAAGACTGGGTTCTAGGTAACCAGCGGGAGCTCTGATTGGCTGAAGGATTACAACGACTAAACGTAGCTAGCGCTGGTTACCTAGAACCCAGTCTTTCCTCAAAGGTGGAGTTAATCAATGTGAGCAGATAAAGGATTCTAATTTACCGTGAAGCACCAGTTGGATGAATTTTCTGCCAGATTTATCTCCGCTGGTTGCCGAGCAACTGTAATTTCCCACATTGCTATAATTAAAGCGTTCTATCAGCAGTTTACTTGACCACATGGTGACATTAGCTGATGAGTTAGCTTTCGTTTCAGTCGGGAAGGAGGTGTTCAGAGGAGTAAATTCTTTGTAGGTGTTGACACCCCAGTCAAAACGTGGTTCAGTTTCTGAGGCAAAGCTACAAGTGAGCACCACTGGTTGTCCTGGACTCACAAAATAACCATACGTGGTAGGTTCTAAACTACCGCCTGGAGAGAGGTTTTCAAATGTCAACGTGATGGTTTCAAGACCTACAGAAACAATAGAAGGAGAAACTGAAAGTCAGGGGAGGAAGACAATGAAGGAGAAAAAAAAGGTTAAATGTGAAAAAGATAAGAATAAAACCAAGAAAATGCACGACGTTATTCTCTAACAGCACGCAAATGGTGGCAACGTAACAGAATGAGGCGACTCGAAGAAGAGAAATGAGATTATCGGGGAAAAAACGCAGGACTTTAAAAGCAGAAAAAAGAAGAAGAAGCGAGTGAACAGATGACGAGTCAAACAAACGCACACGAACATAAGCACGCACGAATATGAGCACGCACGAACGTAAGCACGCACGAACATAAGCACGCACGAACATAAGCACGCAAGAGAAAACTAATACACGAGGGCATGCAAAGGGAAAAAAGTAAGAACGAACGAATTTTGCCGCCAGCAAAGAATCGTGTGTGAACAAATGCAAGAATGCACGAACGAACGAGCGAATGTATACATGCGTAAAAAAAGCTAACAGAGGAGAAGAGGAAAATGGAAATAAAATCACGTTGCACCTGACGTGAGAGAGTGATAACTTTCACTATATTGACTCCATGTAACTCCGCCTCTATAGTGATATTGAACGGCCACCTTCCACAAATATTCCATGTTTGGAGTAAACTCGAAATGTTCGACGACAACCGATCCTTCGCCAGTCTTATAATCCCAGTAAGTCTGGTTTCCTTCAAAGATCACGGTGTAATTACTTGAACTGTGAGCCTTGATCATGATCCGGACTGCTACCACTGGCCCCCCATTGCATCCTGGGGAGTTCCAGAAAACTTGAGTACGATTCGTGGTGAGATCGACTACTTTGACACTTGTTGGAGGGTCTGGGTCTGAAAGATTTGTACAATGTGCGTCATTAGATAAAGTTAATTTAATATATTTGAAAATGCTTGGGGTTGATTCAATGGTTGATATCAACAAAGTCGTTGCGGATTCTCCACAACCTTTTAACCGTTTCTGAGAAAAACTACAGGAGGAGCACTCCGTTTTCTTTTTCTTTTTAATTTTATATGTTGATGGTTTAACATATAATCATATCATATACTGACGGTCGCCGTATCTTTATATTCTGAATCTCAAGCATCAAATAGTAATCTTTACCTCACTCATGCTCATGCTCTCACGATGTCCTGGGTTTGCAGGACGAAAGCTTAGTAACTTTAATGAAAAGAATGACATTATCGCAAAAATGTTGAGATATAGTCATATAAAACTACATAAACCTTTTCTGTATACCTTCTGTTGATACGGCACAAACACCCAATATGGCAGTGTGTCCTTACCGGCAAGCTCAAGTGGATCTGGAAAACGATAAACAAATTGCGTATAATCCGGTTTCTCTGCCACCAGTCGATAATAACCAGTGTGGACACACAACACTGAATCGTAGCGAGAGGTGATTTTAACAAAACCATTCCCAATAAAAACACTTTTAGAGGCATTGGCCGGCGACCAAGTCTGGGTCCACCACTGCAAGAGTTCGTAACCAGGACGAAATAGAGGTAAACCTTGTAAAATTCCATAGCCCTCAATGGTCGAGTTATATCGATTAAGGAAATCTCTTGGAATAGTTCCAGATTCCACAAGATTGATAGGACCTGAACAGAAAAAGTAGACTTTGCATTAAAGGGGCTCTTTGGTAAAAAAATCAACAGCTATTTTTTAATATAATCCTAAAGATATCATCTTAATGAATATCTCATGGGAATTAGTTTCACCTCGAAGTTCGAGAACAATCTCTTTCTATCGTTTGTTTTCCATTATCAGACAAGTGAGCACATTTGTAGACCACACAGCTTTTCTGACTCCTTATAAAAACTTCGTCACAGAAAATTCTTTTATCATTTCATTTGAATCTCTTTGTCAGCGGGGCGTGAGTGTTTCAAAACTGAACAAAATATGAACTGAAGTAAAAAGTCGTGTAAAGGGCTGGGACCGACGTGCATGAATGGGATTTTCAAAATAAAGAAAAAGCCAATGCACTGAATTTCGTGCTCTCCAGATATTGTTATGCACAGTGTTTATGGCCTAGCTGCAAAGGACCTACTTGGGACCTTGGTTAAAAATTTAGAACCAGAAGGAAAAAAAAACCTTGTTACCGTGTGAAAAGAAATGCTACCTTGAGCAGGAAGCTGGCAGGAAAATGGCTGGTCAAATACATGTGGTTTTGTGAGAAAGTTTGTCTCCATTTTGCAAGTATTTGTTTGTCAGGAGAAAATTTGAATTTGGCTCACAATTTTCTAACTAAATGAGCCGAATTGCATAAAAAAAATAATCATGCCGTTTAAACCTTGAAATAGAATTTACAGGAAAGAACTGGTAACTACTTCTCCACCCTTACAAAAATCCCGGATGATTTGACGTGTGTGATTTCACGTGATCACACGAGAAAAAAACTAAATACGTTTCAATTTCACATGTAAAAATTTTTCACTCATGCTTTTATCCAAGGAGAACTGATCCGAACATTAAAGGACAATGATAGTGGATTTAAAAAATAACTTGATGATTAACTCTTTCCCGTCCGAGGACTTTCCCCTGGAGGAGTAAAATCGTATGGTGTTAGCCATAGGTTAATACTAAACTCTCCATCGGTCACTGAGGACCTATACGGCCAGGAAGGAGTTAAGGAGATAGGTTTTAAACCCTGGTTAACTCTTTTCTGTCCAAGGACTTTCTCCTGGACGATTAAAATCGTCTGGCGTTAGCCAGAGTGAAATACTAAAGTCTCCATAGGTCACCGAGGACCTATACGGACAGGAAGGAGTTGATACTTTTTTTTGCGGATTTTCGACTTGAATGAGATTTCCTCTTACCATACACAGCCAACGTGATGATTCTCTCTCCGACGAAATTTCCAGCGATTCCTTTGCAACTGTAATTTCCTGCAGAACTGTAATTAAAATACTCAATGTTCAACGTACTAGTCCACCCATAGCCGTTCTTTGAATAGCCCAAGACTGGTAGAGAGCCATTGAGCGCTTCATCTCCTCTGTATGTGTATAAGTTCCATATAATTTTAGGTTGAGTAACCGAGTTAACGATACAGGTTAGCACCGCTGTCTTTCCTAGTTCGACCATATATCCATGCTCGTTAAACTGAGGGCTGCCAGAAAAGGAGCTACTTTGGAATGATAAGGTCATGGAAAATGATTCTGTCAAAAGAGTGAGGAAGAAGTTAACGATCGTCACATGATGTAACAAACTAGGTATGACTACCAGCAGCTGATGAACACCAGCAGTAGAGGTAAGACTATCTAGCAGAAAAGAAGAGAGGGCTAGAGGAATAAACGAAAGAAGAAAGAGACAGAAATGATCTGTCCAGGACGACATAGCAAAGAAGGATGGAAGAAAGGAGGGAGAGAGGAAAGGGTAAAATTAAGGTAGGATAAGATGCTGGAAGGAAGGAATGATAAAAAGGGAAGGAAAGAAGGATGGTTGGAAGGAAGGATGGATGGGTGGAAGAATGGATGGAAAGCAGGATGGATGGAAGGATGGGAAGGTGGAGGGAAGGGAGGAAGAAAGAAAAGGAGGGAGGAAGGGAAGAAGGGAGGAAGGAAGGAAGGAAGGAAGGAAGGAAGGAAGGAAAGAAGGAAGGAAGGAAGGAAAGAAGGAAGGAAGGAAAGAAGGAGAAAGAGTGAAAGAAAGAAGGAAAAAGAAGGAAAGAAAGAAGGAAAGAAAAAGTAAAAGTAAGAGTGAAAGAAAAAAAGAAAGAAAAAAGAAAGAAAAGGAAGGAAGGAAGGAAGGAAGAAAGGAAGGAAAAAAAGAAAGAAGGAAGGAAAAAAAGAAAGAAGGAAGGAAGGATGGGAGGAAGGAAGGAAGGAAGGAAGGAAGGAAGGAAGGAAGGGAGGAAGGAACGAACTAACGAACGATCGAACGAACGAACGAACGAACGAACGAACGAAACGATGATCAGTAAATTGATCGATAGATAGATGGAGAGATAGAAGTAGAAAAGT
This sequence comes from Nanipora kamurai, assembly GCA_036872915.1. NCBI lineage: Eukaryota > Metazoa > Cnidaria > Anthozoa > Scleralcyonacea > Helioporidae > Nanipora > Nanipora kamurai. The sequence continues at coordinate 24,119 of JBAHVQ010034263.1, read as the reverse complement.
AAGTAAGGAAGAACATACAGGCAGTCAATATGAGAACAATACAATACGACAGTTTCCAACGTACCCAATATAACCGATGAGTACGTCTCACTCTCTTGACTCCATATCAGTCCACCTCTATAGTCATACTGAACAGCTACTTTCCAAATGTAATCCACGTTCAAAGCAAAGCCGTGGGTATCGATAACAACGTATCCATCATTAGTCTTATTATCCCAGTTAGTTGTGTTTGTTTCAAAGACTGTCCTATTAGTCGCGCCACTCGTTGCAAGTAAAACGCGAACACTTCTTACTGGACCATTGTTGCATCCGGGTGCTGTCCAAGATACTCGAGCTTGATCTTTACCAAGATGCCTCACTTCGACATTTTTCGGGGGATCTGGATCTAAAGGATTTCGAAAATTAATTTTAAAAATCGTTAATATTTCACGAACAAAAGGAATTAATATTAATCAATATTTGTAAATTGATCAGAGATTCGTCCACTGTACTCCTACTTTGAATAAGAAGCTTTTTCACCAATTTACCCGGGTAAAACAGTTAGAATCTTTACCGAAGTCAATACATAAGTACACTCAGGTGTATTCGTTTTCTAGGCCATTTAAAAAAACTTTCATATCGTCCATTACTAGGCTGTCGCCTCGTGTTTTTAAATCTCATTTTTGGAAAGGTATTCTTTCTGTTATTGCAGCTACTGTACTTGTTGTAATTTTATGGATGATTCAATGCAATGGCTGGGTTAGCGTGGTGTTGATGGGTTTCAAATTTCCATATACTCTCACGTTTCTTACTCAGACGCTTTTGTTTTTGTTTCTTGGCACTTGACAAGGATCGAATCCGTAAACTTTTGATCACCTGACTGTAATTACATACCACCAGACATCAGCGTGCCCAAGGTTTTCATAAGGAAGGCCAGGACCTCTGAAGAAGCAAGCTTGCCGGTGGATTCCAGGTTAAGGTACTTCGGTGCACCTCACGTCTTGCACGATCCCTGCACGATCCCCGCACGATCCTACTGATTTTTCACTGACACGATCCAACATTCAGTTTTTAAAAAAATTATATAAAAGGAGAGTCGCTAAATGTTGAACACAAATCTTGCGTATCAGACAGCCAAAAAACGTTCGTAATCTCAGAAAAAAAGATTTGCTCCCTAAACGAGAATCAAACCGTCAACCTTCTGATGAGTGGTGGGACTCCCCTGAGTCTTGGCAGCTGAATGGTTACAGTATCTCACCGGTCATCATATGTCCGGTCATAATAAGCGATCATCATAAGGTTGTCAAAACTGATCATCATAAGATTGCGGGTTGTAAGGTTGGACGAACCTGCACCTTAGCTCGCTATCTTCTAATATTTAGATAATCGTAGGTTGTATTTGATTGATTACCCACGAGCTATAGTATTTCTTTTTTTAGCAAATCTACAATTGTGATTGTAGATTTGTGTCCCAAGTAATTTGCACTGAATTACCCTTTTTCTGGCAATTACCTTTTTCCTGCACCTTGTTACCTCGAAATTGCACTGCTCTCATCCAATCAAAATTGAGTAATTTTTCATTTATATCATTAGTGTATCAACTCACCATACAGCTGGAGCACAAGTGGATATTCATATTCCTCTCGGGTATTGTTCTTGGTCCAGACAAATCGATGGTATCCAGTGTAAGAGCACTGTAGTGACTGATAGCGCGCGTATGGTACCAAGTAGAAGAGATAATTAAAAACAACCGTTGACGCTTTGCTCGACACCCAACGTTTGGTTAGCCAGTCCAAAATTTCAAAATCGACATCGGGTAGTGAGGAACCAACGCCCAATAAGAACATGTTGTATACAGAGTTGTAATAGCCAAGGAGTTGACTTGACGTAGCATATACTGCCCGGATACTAAAGAAACCTGTAAAATGGTCGCAAAGCATTTGCTTTTACCAAAACTGCGTAGCGACACCATTCGAGTGTAGTTGAGATGTCTCCCTACATCTACTACTTTACATGGTTAATAAGTAAAGTGTTCGCTTTTGGTCAAGTATTTCGTTAAAATAGTTCGGTAATTGGATAAATACCCTTCATCCGATTATTATTAGAAATCCATTGTTAAACAATTACAGTCAAGGTCTCGGTAAGTGCTACTAGTCTGAGACTTCGAGTTTCGGCTAGTAAAAGTTACCTCGGTCATGATTATTTTGCATAAAACAAAAACCTCATAGAATAATCAATTATAAAAAGACAAAACAAAACATACGAGATACAAAAAAATCCATCTATGGTTCCACTCATGATGAGCATCAAAAAAAATCTAAAGTAACGCTACCTCGCACTGTAATTGTTAAACTGCGGCTTATGGTTTTGTTCTCGGCAGTCGCTTCACAAATATATGTTCCACATTGATTGTCACCAAACGAGGAAATGATAGTTTCACTTTTCCAAACGTTGGTCGAGGATGTGTTCACCGCGTCCACTTGGCTGATCTGGGTTGATGCATTGATGACGCTGTGGCGCCAAGTAACCAAAGGCTTTGATCTTGAAGTAATTTCACAAGTTATGGTAACAGCTGAGCCTCGATCGACTAGGTACCCGAGTCTTGATATCGTTTTTTCTGAAGGGGGGTCGGTTTCGAAAGTTATAGATGAAGCCATGAAACTTTCTGGTAAAATACAGAAAATAAACATGGTAAGAGTGGAAGAAAGAAGACGACTGGGAGGGAGACAGAGAGGAAGAGAGATAGGTAAAGGGAGTAAGGGGGAAGGAGTGAGTCTGTGAGGAGGACGGTGGGAGAGAAAGACATGAAGAGGGAGAAGGATGGAGGGAGAAAGTAAAAAAAACCTGCAAAGTGCAAAAGAGCAACAAAGTGAGAAAGGGATAAACGGTGAAAGTGGGAGCGGAGGTAGCGAGGGAGGAACATAGGGAAGGATTGTGAAAGTTGGAAAGAGGGGGCAGAGAAAAAAGGAGTGAGCGAGAGAAAGAGAGAGATGAGAAGAAAGGCATCAAGAGAGAGGGAGAGAGGAAGCGGGAAAGGGGTACAAAGAAAGGGGAGAGGGCGAGGGGAAAGGCGTAGAGTGAGGGAGGGTTGGGATGGACGAGAGAGAAGGACAGAAAAGGAATGACAGAGAAATGTTGAAATAAATTGGACGGGAGAGGGAGGATGAATGAGAGTGGGGGAGAGAGGATTGAGGGAGACAGGACAGAGGGAGAGAGGACAGAGGGAGAGAGGACAGAGGGAGAGAGGACAAGGGAGAGAGAGAGAGAGAGAACTTTATTTAAACACGGTAGTTACATCAATTATAAGGTAATTGCTTTTCATGCAAGCCGTAACATTGTCAAATATACTTAACTATTTACAGTTCAAAATTTTAAAAATTATAGGGATTAATTTTATTGTTAAAACTATTTACATTAGGAAGATTTTTAATAGCTGATGGCAAACTGCTGAGAGAGGACAGGGGAGAGAGAGGACAGGGGAGAGAGAGGACAGGGGAGAGAGAGGACAGGGGTAGAGGGAACAGAGGGAGAGAGGACAGAGGGAAAGAGGACAGGGGAGAGAGGAAAGGGAGAGAGAGGACAGGGGACAGTGGACAGCGGGAAGGAAGAGCGAGAGGAGACGGAGGGAGATGAGGAGAGTGGGAATGAGGCGTGAGAGGGATTAAGGGAGAAAGAGAAGGAGACAGGGAAGGGAAAGGGTGAGGAAAAGATGGTGACAGGCAGTGGAGATCAGACGCGGCGAATGGGTCAGAGTGATATAATGAGAATAATAACCTTATCAAAAACTAGGCAAATATAGAAAAAAACCCCAATAAAATAACAACGCAGCTTTGTGTAGTTTTTCTTACGAGAGCTTCCCGGATAAATACCTCAAAAGCATGCCTCACCTGGTATATTAATGGTATAGTTTTGGCTCTCATTACTCAAGATCTCCTCATCATTAATTTGGTACCTCAGTTGTACTTTAAACTCGTAGACTGCACTGGGTACAAAAGCAACTGAGTACACTATGTAATAGGTTTCTTTGGAGGTAGATCCAACGGCCACCCATGACTGATTACTTCCTCGAAGGTAAACTAAGGAAGTATACGAGAACAGGTGAGAACAACCGGCTGTTGACCAGGAAACGTTGACGCTACCACTATTCAGAAGTTCCACGGAGAGTACAGTCGGTGGTAAATAAGGATCTGAAACGAAAATTCATAGTTAGATATTAATTAGCAAGTAATTATGTGAAAAATTGTCCAAGGCAACCAGGTGAATAATCAGACATGATTCTACGCTACTCTGGCTTAATAAGTTTTGAACGTAGCTTGCAAAACTACAATTCATGACCAAAAGTCCAGACACTCCTGGCTAGTGTCTTCGTCAGGGGTGACAGACTTGCTACAAGTCCATCCCAGTCTCTTTCTTGCAGTTTATTTCTCCGCTGGGAGGGACTTGTTCCGCTTGCAACACGCCAAATTTACCGGTGGATTTTTTAAACCAGGGTGTAATTGGCGGTGTGTCATCAATCTCGCCAACAACAAGCACTTGTTTAAACAACCTTATTGCGATGATGTGATGTATGCTAATCATGTTTGCTATTTAGAATAGGTAATCAGATTTAAATTCCGGCAAGTGAAACAAGTAGACCGCTCCAGACTTCTTAGCTCGCAGCTCGTCTCGCGACTTCGCCTCTCGTTGTCCCACAATGGCGACACAACAGAGGTCGACTTGCGGCAAGTCTACAGGGGTGACAATATATCGCATTGATAAAATTGTTTCCCATTAATAGATAACGTCATCAGTGGTTCTCTGAAGATGAAAGGATAAGATTCAGAAAATTGGTTAGTATTTACCAAATGTCGAAGACCGGTTTTTTATGTGTTGTTTTTCTTTTGCTTTTCTGTTTGGGCAAGTGTTCCTCGCGTGACGGTCCGGATATCGTGATATTTGCTGCATAACACCAGGCAGGAGGTAACAATACTGTCATTAAAGTCATAGGAAATTTTTGCTGATCAAGCTGTGGAACGCCATGGACTCAGAAAATACTGTTACTTTTTACTTTTACCTCAGGGAAAAATATGAAATCTGGGTTTAAATTGTTCGGGCGAGTTTTCAAATTTTTTACTATTTAAAACACTGTTCGAAGGTTTTCCATCACGTTTTCTCTCGCCAATTAACACTTGGTACGTAAAAAAACACTAATTTACTTGTTCCTCGGAGAAACCGTGTTTTTTTTACCCCTTTACCACCATTATTACCCTCGGTATTACCTCGGGTAACTAAAGTAATCTCGTGGCCACAAAACGCACTGTTTCCCTCCGAACAAACAAATAAGGTTATATTGTTATGTACCAAACCAGAGTCCGTTTTTCTTGTTTTCTGATTGGGGAAGCGGTCCTCGCTTGACAGGAAATCACGATGTCTGCCGCGTTTGCTCTTGGGAAAAAAGATGAAGCCAATTGTCCAGACCCGTTTTCCAGTTTCTTGTCATTTAAAACATTATTTGACGGTTTTTCCACCACGTCTTCCTTCGTCATTTGATACTTGGTACATAAGAAAACACTACATAACAAAAGATCTCAGGGCCACAAAACGCACTGTTTCCCTCCAAACAAGTAAATAAGGATATAATGTACTACTCTTACCGCACACGGAAATTCCAAGGTCGTCCAATGCTATGACTTCCCTTGGATCAGTTTGGCTGGCTTTCAGTGTTATCTAAGATTGAAATACATATATATTATTTACCAGCGCAAAAAGTTGAAAGGTCGGTAGACTGCCAAATACATATAGCAAGGGAAATTCTGCTGTTTCGAGCGAAGTCCCTTCTTCAGAGAAGGTAGACTTGCCACAAATCGACCACTTTTGTGTTGCCGCTGCCTGGCAACGAGTGGCAAAGTCACGAGAAGAGCTGCGAGCTGAGTAGTCTCGAGTGGTCGACTTGTTTCACTTGCAAGAATTTAAATCTGATCAGCTATTCTAAATAACAAACCTGATTAGCATACGTCACATCATCACAATGAAGTTGTTTGAATATGTGCTTGTTATTGGTAAGATTGATGACACACTCCCAATTACACCCAGGTCCAAAAATCCACCGGTAAATTTGACGTATTGCAAGTGGGATAAGTCCTTCTAACGCAGAAGCACACCGTGAAAAAGAGACTAGGAAGGACTTGTAACCAGTCTACAGAGAAGGACGCACGTCTCAAGAACACGTTTCACTCTATGAAGAAGGGTCTTTGCTCGAAACGTCCGAATTTTTCCATATATATTTGGCAGTCAACCTTCCAGTCTATACAGAGTTCAGTGGGTAGGACAGGATCTACCGCTAGAAAACGGGTGGAAACTACGAGTAAAGATGCTAACACCAGCAAAAATCAAGAGTCAAAATGGTGGTACCAGTGCCCGCAAACCGAAACCGAGGGATCTTAAGGTCTCTATTTTTTAATTTGCGTTTCCGTAGCTGCAAGTTAAGTGGAAGTCCAAGCTGTTTGTTAATGAAGGGAACAAAAAGGAATTTCAGGATTTCCTTTTATTTTTAATCATGATTTAGTAAGAAGACCATTGAAATGTTTCAAATAATATTTTATAAACCAGTAGGAGTCAGTTTTATCGGATATAAAACACGAGGCGGCAGCCAGTGTCTTGACCGTGTCTGGCCTAACATGGCAAATTAACAATATTTAAAAATGAATAGTCTCTTGCGCCTTGAAATTTAACTCCTTCGGGACTTACGGCTCTCCCCTTGACAAGTAAAGTAAAATCGTTTGGCATTAGCCAGAGTAAAATGCTAAAGTCTTATGGTTCGAAAACGACCCATGCAGTCACGGAGTTAACACGGCTTTCGTTATTTAAATTAACTCTATAGCACTGAACTGCAATGACGAAATTAAAACCTCACACTACATAACGTCAAGTCTAACAAGCATGTTAAGTATAAACTTAACTTGCTCGTTATACATTTCCAAAAATTTTCTAGTGTGCCGTTTTCAGGAACGTAAATGTACAGTGTACAACAGGAAACGCCCGCCTTTACAGCAGATCATTGCACGTCCCACTTTTGCTCAAAGTTGGATCGCCCTGCAGTCAGCCCTATGACTGTTTGCAGCATGATTGAGTATCAAGGATTTCGGCAGTCCAACTAAATATTGGTCATTGAACGGAATGGAATGGATTCAAGAACGAAAGACTTTGGGAAGGCGTATCATAAAATATCAGTTTACTCTAAAAACATGTTTGCTCCTCATAGCTTTTTCAGCATACAACCATTTTCTTTCTCTTTCTAAATCGGATTTCCAGATAGTGCGTGAGGTTTCGTTTCCAGCAACAATCGTACTTTCTCGTAGATCAACTTGCAACTGGCCAGTGCTCCCTCCATAGATGAAGTACCAGAATTGAAGGAGGAACAGCTGTCCTTTTCCCGACCTCGAGATATAATGATCTCTACTCAAGCTGTATTCTTTAAGGTCAGGCGTTTGTTTGAAGATAATGTACTTTCCAGGGGCATCTGAAAGCAACAATACGACATTAACGTGTCAGTAATTTTACAGAATTTTTCGTTATTTTCCTAGACACGAATGCCTTAACTATAAGCTTCACTATTCACGCTAAATTGAAACGTTTGGAATAATTTATGTAGACAAGTAGTCAATAAGGTAAGCACGTGGCATAGGTAAAGCTGTTTTTAAACGTAACAGCAAATTGGGAAGAGGACAAGATGAAGTCAATCGGGATAAAATGAAAGAAAATGGAATGAGATGGCAAGAAAGGAACGTAATTGAGAAATATTAGAATAACTGAACTGGAATATATCACTTTCGTATATCTCAAAATATAGTTTGTTGTGGGAGTTCTTGCACAAAAACAAAGGATTTCTAGTTCATCAGAGCGAAGGAGATTTTCATGGAATATTTTTTCAAGAAAAGACTCCCTCCAGTAAAAACAAAACGAACTGTGTTATGGGAAATGTGAAAGTGGCTAATAGAGCAAAATAATGAATTTATTATTATTATTATTATTATTATCATTATTATTGTTGTTATATTATAAGCATTTATTTATACACGATAAATTTACAGCATAGCTGATATGGTCGTGTACTTACAATATAAAACATAGTAACACAAACAAGTAAACATGTAAAATAAAATAAAATATCCTATCTAACTTTTATAATCACTAAAATCGTTATCCTTATTACTAAAATATTAACCAAAATATCTGACAACTTTGACTTCTTTATTTCATGCTTAAAATTATAAATATTGTCTTAGGCTCTAGTATTATTGTCCAATGAGTTCCACAAAATAACTCCAAGAAGGCTATTTCCTATCAAGCAGGTATTTTATGGAATTCATTGGAAAATAATACTAGAGCCTTAGACAATATTAATAATTTTAAGCATGAAATAAAGAATTGACTAGAATAGAACAAAATTCAACAAACCAGAACAGACATGAACGGAATAATAGAGAATAAAGTAGACCAGACCAGAAAAGGACAGAACGGAACAGGGTAGGGTAGCACATGACAGGACAGGTTGAGATGGGATGAGATAGGATAGGTTATGACAGGATTGAAGGAGGGTAGAAAAAAAGGGAGGGAAATGAAGTAGAATAGAGTGGAATGCAATGGATTGAGATACAGTGGAATGGAGTGTAATGAAATGGAATAGAAGAAATGTAAAGAGATTCAATGGAATACATGGAATAAAACGAAACAGAAATAGAATTGGTATAATGATACCAATAAAACAGATCAGGTGTGACGGTTTCCAAAACAAAAGACTTATTTTGGTTTGAAGCGGTGTCTTATTTGACCCTTCATTGAACTGCAACGTGTATTAAGCATGCACAGCAAGCACAACCGTTAGAGAAACGTGACCAGAAACTGTTGCGTGGTGCTCCCTAGGAACACACTCCAAGCAATATCTTAAAATCGTTAGTAGATCGCCCGGAATTAGATCGTCAACAACGGAAAAGTTACCCCAAACCTTCGCGAGTGCGCATTTGTTACCTGAACAGTTGTCCACGGAGTGGTCATAAAACGGCATATTTTCTTTTATGGTACCGTTTGTTCCAGTGTAAGTCACCTCAGTACCATTGCTTCCGATCCACGCACACAGTCCTTGATCAAAGGTGCACTGATAACCCAAGCGTTCCTTGCATGAGTGCTCCGTAATATCGCTCGACTGGATACATGACGACCCCTCAGGGCATGGACGTGAGAGGCACGATGGTCGGCCCAAATTCTGAGAAAGTCCTGTGAGAGAAAAACAATGACTGAACACACGGATAATTAAATAGAGGGCTGTTACAAAAAAAATCATGGCATGATAAATGTTCAAGAAGTAAAATAGACCGTAGACAATTATCATGTTTGTAATATGACCTATGCTAAATTGGTTATGAATAAATTTATATAGGTATGGCAGTAGCCCGAATGATAGATAGGTAGGTAGGTAGGTCAGTAATAAGGTAGCAAGGTGGGAAGGTAGTTAGGTAAATAGGTGGGAAGGTAGGTAGGTAAATAGGTGGACAGATGGATAGCTAGGTGAGCAGGTAGGTAGGTAGGTAGGTAGGTAAGTAGGTAGATAGGTAGGTCGGTAGGAAGGTAGGTAGGTAGGTAGGTAGGTAGGTAGGTAGGTAGGTAGGTAGGTAGGTAGGTAGGTAGGTAAGAAGGTAGATAGGTAAGTAGGTAGGTAGGTAGGTAGGAAGGAAGGTAGGTAGGAAGGAAGGTAGATAGGTAGGAAGGCAGATAGGTAGGAAGGCAGATAAGTAGGTAGATTGGTAGGTAGGTAGATTGGTAGGTAGGTATGTAGGTAGGTAGGTATGTAGGTAGGTAGGTAGGTAGGAAGGTAGATAGGAAGGAAGATAGGTAAGTTGGTAGGTAGGTGGGTAGGTAGGTAGGTAAGAAGGTAGGTTGGTAGATAGGTAGGTAGATAGGTAGGTAAGTAGATAGCTAGGTAGGAAGGCAGGTGGGCAGGTAGGTAGTTAGGTAGGCATGCTGGCAGGTGGGAAGGTGGAGGGGGAAGACAGGCTGGAACCATTCGATCTTACCATGTTTGTAAACATCCTGAACTTCCGAAGGCTTCATCAACCGCTTCCAAATAACCAAGTCATCAATGACTAAACTGGAGTACCTCTTCTCGGAAGATGCATCCTCATACCCAATGCTAATATTTAGTCCTGTTTCTGGGATACCTATCTTGCCAGGTGACATCGTATTTGCGACAATATTTCCATTTTCATAGTACGTCAGTCCACTAGCACTGCTCCACGTAGCAGTCACGTGAAATGCCCCCATTGACATGCATCCTCGTTCTATTTTCCAAACATGAGTTAGATTTCTGAATGTAATATAGTAGTATTGATTTTCGACATAAATATGAAATCCCAATGGTCCAGTTGTTAAAATTGTACTTCCAGATATGAACTGCAACCAGAATGAAACTGAAATACCCTCAGGACAAGAGTACGGTTTTCCCAGACAACGATCTGTGGGAGGACCTAAAACAAGACATTCAAATTGAAGGAAGTGCAGATGATTTTATTGTTGTGATGAAGATATGCAAGAATTGTGATGCCGTAAATGCCAATCTTTATGAAAAATTCTTATTTTCCCACGTTTTTGGGTTTGATTTCCATCGACAGCAAGCAACTGTATTTTAAACAATGATATAAAGGTAGAGTATTGCGTAGGCAGTTTTGTACAACTTTTAGAAAACCAAAAGGCTTAGGAAACTTCTGGAACGTAGATAAAGAAAAACGTTTTCACTCCGACGAAGGGCCTTCGCTCGAAACGTCAGTGTTTCGATACCTAAGTTCTGGCAGTTTCTCAACCCTTTTGGTTTTCGATATGTATATTTCAAATCGCCTATGCATTATCTAGACTTTCTTCCTAGTATCCCGTGTTCCCCTTGTATCCTCGAATTTCCTCAAGTTCATTTAAGGAGGCTCCCTAGGGTAATTTTTAATCGGAGACTGGTAACTAAATATGGCTGGGCACGCATGCGTAGATACCAATTCTGTCGAGTCGTTATTATATCACAACAGCACCGTCCGCATCTCTACAAATGTGAAATTTTTGGATGATTGTTTTGGTGAATTTCTTTTAAACTTGGTAATTAAAGCAACCAGAGTGAGCTCAACAACATATCAATTTTTTAAAAGTTTTGGTAAGATAGGTTTTTTAAAAATCCACTAAGTCTATTGATAAAAAAATCTACCTTGATAACATCCTCTGATATTATGATATTGTATTCTTTAGTGAAATATTTAACGTCACATCAATTTTCAGGAAAAATCACCAAAGAAATCCGAAGTTACTCTGTTTTAAATGTGATAATCGTAAAAAATATGCCGATGTTCCAACCTTATCATTACGATATTAACAATCGAAAATTGCATAGTTCGACAAATATCTCATGTTTATCATGCTTATTCTACAGTTTGACAAACTTTGAACCGAACCTACAACTATTTTGAAGATAGAAATGCGCAAAAATAGAGACCAAGAATTGCATCATGCAAACAAAGAAACTGTAGGGAGCCACCTTAACTACATGAACATACGATTATACCTGCAATTAGTGCTCCCATTCCCGAATGATTCAATCTTGCCACATTTCCAAGATCAGGTGACTTGACAATTCGAGCATCTCCTAAAAACCACGAATAAAAGAAACCGTTAGATTTTGAATTTCGTGTTTCATACCAAACTAAAAGCGGGAGGATAAATTCTCTCAGGCTAGAGCCTTAAATTCCATAGAGCAATGCTGGTAGGTAGTCCAACACAAGAAGATGGAGTGCAGTGCCTGGGTAAGAGAAACGTGGAGTTACTGGCTGGTATAAAGTAAGGACCAGAAGTCAGCTTGAAATCAAATAGATAGGACTGGTAATATCCTGCCAGCGTAGGGGCGAGGAGGAGTAAGAACGACCTTTTGCAAGTATTACGAATAATTTACTGTCCCTTTTTATGCGCGACATTTCAGACGAAGCACTCCCACGCGGTTTATACAATTATGTCAGAAAAACTCACTAGTAATTCACGAAGAGGACACGAAGGAAAAGCATAACCATGAGGAGTTGATAAAGACACGTTCGGTTTTCTCATCGAAGTTTTTTTTTTGGCTTAGAAAAGATCGATATTAATTTTCAAACTTTCTTCATCAATTAGCGTATCAAGGGCGTTGTTTTTCAAGAAACGATAAAACATTCCTACTCGTTTTTAAATACGACACGACAACAGCTCCTAGTCTGATTGAGATAACATTAATGATAATGGACAAATAACGTAAGCGAGACCAAAATTCCCTGAACTATTAGGGTATATCTTAGTTGACATACTGCTAACGTACCGTATCTTGTAAAATGAAGGCGGCCTATGTCATCAACAAACAGTCGTCCAAACGGGATAGTATTAAAAGACCAGTAATGCATTGCAAGATCTTTCATGGAATCTGGCAGTGTGTCTATGAAAAGAAAGCCACATTTCATTTCTTAGTTTCTAATGTTTAAGTAACCTGGCACTGATTGATTAACTGATCTACTGATACATTGATTGTTTTATGGATGGATCGATGGACCGACGGACTTATTGACTGATTGATTAATTGGCTTATAGGACTAAAAGGTGATAGAACGATTGCTCAATCGATTGATGAACCGATCGGTCGTCCAGCTGATTGGTTGGCTGGTTAGTTGGTTCATTGATTGATTGATTTCTGTTCGAATTTCGACCTGAAACAAATATTTTGAAATCTACGCAAAAATTTTGAACCAAAAAAGTCCATTTTGGCACGCGTGACCTGTCGCTAAGGGTGCGGCAGAATTTTTCCCTAGCTTTTAGAGTTTTCTTGGCCGTCAAAAGGTTAACCTTTAGACTTCGTTTATACTGGTTAATTCGCAATAAAATGACTAATTCAAATGACAATATAGTGATCGAACATGAAAATGAAAAAAAAAAAGAAATAAAATAAAAAAAGTTACGTGCGAAGTCATGTTGAGAGCCTCATTACACCTAACATGCTTCCTTATTTCAAGGAAAAAAGTTACACCAAAATTTTCAGCCCTAACATTGGCCATGATGAATGTGCTAGCAGCCGAATAATTTAAGAGGTATTACGTGTACACTCTCTCAGTCATTCTTATAACTCATTTAATCTTTGAAATAACTATAATAGTAATAATTATATAATATATATGTATATAACTCATTTAATCTTAAAAAAACCATAACCGGCCGACAATTTTAAAATGTAAAGTATAAAACATAATCCGAAAATTAACACCTTGAAACTTGAGATACAAGTTAAAACAAGACGAAGAGAGGTGCGGTAATATTTCGACTTTATTGCTACTCAGTTGGTTTGATAATGACTTTGCAATAAAGTCGAAATATTACCGCACCTGTCTTTGTCTTGTTTTAACTTGTATTTCAAGTTCCAAGATGTCAATTTTCGGATTATGTTTTATACTTTACCTTCATTTAATCTTTGAAGTAGCTATTACCTTGTATGGATGAGAAAATCAAGACCACTTTATTCAAGGCATGACACACGATTATGCAGACTGAGATTATGCAAGATTATGACATAAGATTATCTAAATGTTTTTTCTCACCTGGTGTAACTGACATTTCGCAAAAGAATCCCGTTTTGTCTGAGTCACAGCTGCAAAATTTCTGACTATCATGCTCTTTGCAAGTTTGATTGCCCTCGCACTGCGAATCATTTGTGCAGGAGATGCGATCTGAACAGAATGGTCCAATGAATTCGGACGGACAGCTGCAGTAACGCTTTTCGTTTTCAGGCGTAATTTCACACTTGCCGCCATTCAGACAGGTCCCACCAGAGTAGCAAATTTGAGTTTCACAGTAGGTTCCGGTGAAACCGGAATTGCACACACAAATCTCTTGAAAAGTTTTGTTTTCTCGTGAGCATAATCCACCTTCAGGAGAGCATGGTAATTTACAATCGGCCGTCGCTGCAGCTAAAAAAAGTTCAAGAATATCAAAGGTAAACTTTGGGAGCGCAACCGCAACCTACATATAAGTGGACTGAGGGTTCCCATAATTTTTGATTGACTGTGATGTCCCCATCCAAGAGCCTGCCAATTTTTTTGGTAGTCCAACTGGTTAGCGGAGACCCTGTTTCGACATTTTTTTTTTTTGAACCAAGATCGCTTGCTTCGCGATCAAGGACCAAACAACATACCAGACTTTCTGGGTGATATTTTAGGGAAGGAGATCCGCAATCGATCTATACCAAAATCAGTGGTTCTAATTATGTTTCGAAGCAAAAATCCTTCATTATTTCAAGTGAAGAAACCTTAACTTTCTCAACAATGGAATCGCAGAATCTTCACACATTTAATTATATTTTGCTGACGGAATTTTCTGCATGAATTACTTAGTTTGATATGTCATGTATTTACTGTAGTACATGTGACATGTCATGACCAAATCCTGGTGGGTAAAACAAGCTTTTCACAAGTGAAATTGCAAGTTCATATTTGAAAAACTGTTTCAGAAAGATTTTTCATCTGGGACAGTTCATGCACACCAAAGTTGGGGAACCTCAGTTCAGTTAGCTATATAAAGGTCAATGACATCAACGTACACCGTCTTTAACTATAAACGCCGTTTACACAATGTCCGTACGATTTGAAAACGTAATCAAATTCTGCCGTTTAGGCCTTCCGTTTACACAGTACCAGCACTAAAATATCATGAAATGGCATGAAATGAAGACAGAGTCCTAACCGGTATAAAGTAGGACCAGAACAGAAACCCGTACTGCATAAACAGCCCGTACTGGTATGATTTTGGTGACAAAGTATTCATTTTATGTCCTTAACATGTCATTTTCGTGTAAAAGGAGGGTCTAAGCACGGTAATCTTTTCCACTTGCTACAGTACCTCGACTTAGCCGTCTCACAATAAAATATCATCTGATTTTTTAAACATAACGAGATAAAGACAGAGAAAGACATGGGGTAAGATTGAGTTAAAAAATCAGTGGGCAAATGTGCGTGTGAGCAAGCTAGCGAGTATGTGATGAGAGTGAGAGAGTGAGAGAAACTTCAAATTCTGTCAGTATCTACGACAAACTGATTGTCTAGTAATCGGAATACATTGTCGCTTTCTCTGCATTTTTCTAATATTAAAATAAAAAACCCGGCGTCTGTTTAGTTCCAATGGTTTCCCGGCCACAACATAACAACACAAATAAACACCACGGTGGGCTTTTGCTATTGAAAAAGCACAGTACGAGTTTGATTGCACAACCAAACGCGAACGGATGCATAATGAAACAGCTGTCAAGCATTCTTTTACTCTGAAACTAAGGCTGGATTTTCGAGATGGTTCTAATAGTTGAAAATGCAGCTAAAAACTACAAGGACAAAACATTTTCTTCACTGATGCATCACAACCACTTTTAAAAAGAACCAGCCTTGGAGAACGACATGGCGTAGGAGGAATGAGTCGGAACATGCCCAGCAATGCAGTGGAACTCAGCATTTTAGACATTCCGTCTAAGTTTAATCTCCATACACAGCATATATACGAAGATTCAGGTGGAATAAAACACTATAGTGAAACTAGGGAAAAGAACATGATATTTTCTGATCATTTAAACCACGAATAATGTTACCAATCAGCCCCCTAGATTTGAGAAAAAAACAAGATGAAATTGAAAACGGTAATATTTCGCCTTTGAGTCGAAATATTGCCGTTTTCAGTTTCGTCTTGTGTTTTACTCAAATCTTGAGTTCACAAGTTGCTTGATTCTAGACACCTAGGTTGATTACCTACTGAAAACGGTAAATTGCAAGACGTGAATGACGGCTGAACTAAGGACCTGTTTATATGGAGGCGAGTCACCCGTTATAGCGTATCCCGCTGAACGCGTTATAATCGCACCTTATCGTGCGTGACGTCCAAATAAGCCGTAATTTTTCAGCCATTTCATCGTAGAAACAGAGAAATAAGTTCAGCCGAAACTCGGACTTTAATAATTTCATTTAACTCTTTAACCTTTCCTGGCCGAGGACTTTCCCCTTGACGAGTAAAATCGTCTGGCGTTAGCCAGAGCCAGGACCTATACGGCTACGAAGCAGTTAATCAATCCATCACGATTCCATCTGAAACTATTTAATCATTTCATCACGTCGTTAGTCAAACTCTTTGATCATTTATCTAGTCATTTCGATGTACATTGTACGTGGACGCAGAATTTCAAACAATAGATCTGTGTTTCGATTTGCTGATTGAATGCTATGAGCAAGATATGCTTAGAAAAATAGGAAAGTCGAAAAAAAGGGTCTTCAGAATTAAAATCAAAATCTCTTTCAGTTATTAACGCAAACTATAGCGCGTGAAGACAAAATTGTGGTTCTTGTGGCTCTCTGGTGCAGTTGTGGGAGCTGTTTGAACACCCCACCATCCCCACTGTTCTACATTTATTAAAGTTATACTGATAGATAGTAACTAAAATCAGGAGGGTTACACTAAATAAATTGACACGTGACTTTTTTTTCAGTCAATGATCTATACAGTTTGTTCCAGAAAGTGGTTCAGTGACACTTGCTAGTGCAACTAGATAAGAACCACTACCTAGCACACTAACACGAAAAATCAGCGTCCGGGAATCGGCGCATAAATTCACGTGCATGAAAGCAGCTGACACTGGCAGCGATCCCGAACGAATAGCTTGTTTTCGTTGAACGGAAAAATCGATGTTCCAAAATATCAGTTTGTTCGTTGATAAATTTCGTTGCACCAGTATATTATAGCATATCGTATATATTATAGCATATCGTAGAGCGCGACCTTCATAGCATTCTACTTCCAACGCCTTGGCTGAAATTTCTCCTGGGGGGTTAGTGTGGAAGACCACTAATACGAGGAGTCAATATCAAGCATCACCCCCACCATGTATTTTTTACGCTTTTTCAGTGAGTTTTTTTTTTTTTTTGCAAATGCGTTAACAGTAGGAATGGTTTGAACTCGCGACCCCCTCCTCACTTCACGATTGTTCTATGCTTATTACAGTTGCACCGATAGATAGGAAATATATTTTCCGGAGGTACACTGAATAGTTTGACACACAATCAGATTTCTTTTCATCCAGTGAAACCAAATCCAAATATATAAATGAAATCGACAGGTTAATTATGGTTAAACGTTTCATGACAAAATAAGAAATTAGAATTGTAGCTTACAATCCAATAGATATGTTAAGAATCCTTGTTTCCCCCAATTTATCTGATAAAATTGGCTACTACCCGCGCGTTCGAGATTTCTGACAGTTTTTTCTCGAGACCATTTAAGTGTCTTTGTTCACTTTTGTCTCTGTAGCAACAAGGCTTGTTTATCAAACTACATCCTTCAACCCATTCTTAGCCACGGTTGACAACTTCGTAATTTCACTCTGGCTAACGCAAGACGATTCTACTTGTCAACGGCAAACCTCTTGAAAGCTCAAACAATAAAGCGTTATACATTAGCGACAGTTAACACTATACAGCGGGTCTAAGGGGCAACGTTTCATGGTGAAACCTAGCCCGGTCTAATATTTTAAATGTTCAATCCGGGTTGAAATTTTCTTCTTGCAATCGGAAGATAACTTTTTAAAAGATTTCTTGTCGAGGAAAGACTGAATTTTCAGTATAGCTAATTGGACTGTGGATGTAGGTTTTACGGAAATTCTCAAGGTAAGCTAAGGTAAGCTTCAATGATCATGGCACTTGGCTATTTGATTAGTGTTCCTCAAAAGACGCACCCACCCGATTTAATTGAACCGGATACGAGCGGGACAAAAATAGCCTCAGAGCTCACCGATCAGGACAGAATAAATTGCAAAAATCGTACGTTTCGGAGGTTGTGTATAAACTTGATTAAAGGTCACTCGCTACTTACTAGACTTGTCCAAGCCGCTGTAGCAAATCCACAACCAGAGGTAGACCCAGAACATCGCCGCGGCCTAAAAAAGACGGAAAAAAACAAAATGACGGCATGTTCTAATTTGGGGTAAAAGGACGAGAAATATCAGTTTGCGCATGCGTGACAGAGAAGAGAGAAAGGAAAGAGCCAGTCGCGTAGGTTGTCGCGGCCTTGATACCGAAGGATACGCACTGTACAAATTTATAATATCTATTTAAATTGACGTTTTTCGATCACAAATTCACAAATTATTGGAAGCTTACAAACAACTCGATAACAGTTTTGTATGGCAATCGTGTTGTCATTTTAGGGACAGAATATGTTCTCATGTACGACTACGCAAAAAAAACAGTGAAATGCTTAGACTTTTACAATTTACCAAATCACATATTCATTCAGACTGAGTTTCTTAACCACGGTATCCAGCAGTACTGGGTTATGGTATACTTAGTTCCAACTGTAACTTTGAGGCTGCATTTCTCATCTGAACAAATTGCGAAATTGGTATATTAACTCATTCGAGCGTAGTGTTCATCAGAACTAAACTACATTTTAACTGTTATTCCAACAAACATTCTGCGATATTGATTTGTCTCGTTCTGATGACGCGACTTGATACTTGCAGAAAAACGATCCTAAAGTTTCGATTCGGTCAGAACATTATGCCAAGGTCATACTCTGTCATGATGAAATTGTGAAAATTACTCGCTTCGATGGGATACGACGTCGCTTCAGTAGATTGCAGTTGTCGATCATTATTTACTTATGAAATCTTTTAATTAGCATCTCTACTAGAACGAGCTCGTTTTAAAGAAGAATCTAACGATTTCATTACTGAATTTCTGCCTGAGTCGAAATCTCAGTCCAGTAAGCCATGCTGGCATGGCAGCCCTGTGTGACGAAGAAAAAACTTAATTTATCGTGGGTTTCGGTGACAAAACTTAGCTCAGGCCGATCTTTTAAATCGTTAACGTGTTGAGATTCTTCTGTGTGACAGTACTGTAATACATATGGCATAGTATAACTGTTTAGATATACTTATGAAGTCTTCTTAAGGATATAATATTAACAATAGACGGGAACGATTACGGTTTGTCGCAAATATTTCATCAATTTGAATTTCACACAGCTAAACTATTGACTCGCAATAGCTGTGTTTTAAAACCAAGCACCAGCATTTTCAGAAATTGTTAGACGTTAGATAAAGTGACTTCTGCTGCACATGGTAGAGAGTTGAACCATACCAAAAGGTGAGGATTGAACTCAAACGACAGTTGTAAGCAGACGTATCGAATCATTTGCCGTTCAAGTACGTTCGGAGGGAAAGCATAAGGTGGCATGTGAAAAGAAGAGATGGACATGGTCTTGCACGAGACAAGCAAATACATACGTGTTCTTTGCACCTAGTGTAGAACTAAAACTTAACAACGAATAAAGACTGTTGCGTCTTCCCGTGAGTACAGTTGTTAAATTTACTAATTGCTCTCAAGAATAGAATCAAAGAATCCTTGATTTTTGTAATCACCCTCTTCCTTTCACTGAATCATATTTTCCCGGCTGTACCATATCCAATGACTAAAAAACAACGGTCAGAACAAGAAGCCATGAGTACGTCGATATTGAACTTACCTTCAAACGGTCTCCGTCTTGAAGGGTAAATCCTCACTTCGCAGTTGTCAATATGTTCAAAGTATCCAGTTAAGGAAGTAACGCGTGAATGGAACAACAAATCACTGTTTCGAAATTTACTTCAGAAATGCCAAGGTTGACTTTCGACGTTTACCGAAACGTCCGTTCGGGCTGGTTGTGTTTTGAGCAAGGATATCGATTGAGAAGGACGTCCTCCTTGCACTCAACTGGGAATTCTGAAAAGCCTGACAACTTTCATTGGTATTCAAACCCCATGGAGCCAAACACAATGCTGGTATCATAAATGACATACCTTGAAATAATAATAGACGTCCCATGCCACTGTCGTTTCGCATGGCAGGTAATTTCGACAAAAGAGTGCAGGAATTTGAAGACGAATATCACATTGCGCACAGAGAACATGTGGGTTGCCTTGGAAAATATTTTAAGCTTCAACAAAACTATATTCACCAGCTTTTATTGCTAAACCATAGAAGTGACGAAGTGAACAAGTTATAAGGTTTTGCACAGCTAAAAATGCGAAGACGAACTAGGACCTTCTCTTGAAACTTTATTTTTCTAACTTTGTATTTTGGTAGTACATGTATAGACAATCTTAAAACGGTCTCCTACTTCGGTAGAAACATCCACCACACCACTATATATTACCAATAAAAAAGTTGACATTTGCGGAGTCAAAGAATGCTAAGCCCTTTACTTTTCCAACCCATAAGACAGCAGCTGCAAAAGCGTTGACAAAAAAAGGTGGCAAGAAGTGAGAGATTATAAAGTAATGTTCGTGGGTGTCAGAATAGTATATGATACAGTACCTTCAAAATTATTTCGACAGTTCTCAAGTATGTTTTGGTATGCTAATAAAGTTTCATTGGAAAGATCTTTGCCTCCTTTTTTTTAAATCGTGAAACAGCCAAAAAAGCTAAAGGAAACGACGTTTCTTAAGCCGGCAGTGCAAGTAATTTTGCTACGGTGCAGGTTTAATGCATTTTCTCCCTTGCTATTTTTAATTAGCATATTCCTCATTCTTCTAAAATCACCCCAACATTTTCAATTTGGGTTATGATAACCAAATGTGTCAACACATTTTAAATGGACGGCATTATACAGTCCAGAAGTAATCAAAAGTCAACGAGCAAAAAATGCGGGCGGCTGCGGATTTGAACACAAAACTCAGCAAATCTAAATCAGTTATGTTAAAATCCTAAATTTGTGTGACATGTAACGATGAAGTTAAGAGGTAACAGCTTGGATCTTACCCGTTTTAACCCACATTTGTTCGACAGGAATTTTAATCCAAATCGACAAACCAAGCGACCAAATGCAAGTTCAAATCACGTAGTTATAGATAACATTGTTAATAAGCTACTTAAGAGAGAAATAGAGTCCCTCGACTCCTTCCCGGTTATCAGAAGGTTGCGGGTTCAATTGCAGGATCAGAAATCGGTTATTTGAGGATACGAGCTTTACGAACTCTCACATGTCGTTTCCATCTTACGACGTTTTCGCAAAGTACGGTGTTTTTCTGCAAGCAATATACCGTGACTAGCGAAACAAGCCATTTCAAATTGACATTATGGCGGAAAATTCTCATTTGACCGAAGTTTCATATCCGTTTTTGGATAATTTACTGGAGAAATCAGCACAAGAGAAGATTAAAAAAACCAACAAAATAAGGAACGAAGGCTTTTAATGGCGAAAATTAAACAAAAAATTGATTAATTTGTGCATATTTTGTGATTCAAACCAGTTTCAACTATCATCGACTATCATGCGCCGTTTCACCAGGGACTAAGACTTATTTCTGCTCAGCTTGAGGCCCCGTTTACAAGGAAACGCAATCCCTCCGTTTGATATCGTTCCGTGCCAAGAATTGGTACGGAGAGAGGTTGCGTTCGCACGGGAACGGATCAAATTATTCCGAATCCCTCCAAAATTCAGGTCGGTTTCAAAAGTGAGTCAAAAATTGGAAAGGCAAGCTACGTTGATCCAGAATACCAAGCAATATCTACTAGTCTCGTGCGAACGTCAGACAAAGCTGGGTTCTTGAGCAATACGGACAGTTTTACGAAAAAAAATGTAGAACCTAGAATAACATGATAAAAAATTTTGAAAATAAGGCAACAAGTAACGCTTCGAATTCGAGTTAACACTGTTCGAAGCACAAGACGAGGGTATGATATGGTGCACAGCAGTTTGCTCCATTAAAGCAAACTATCCCTAGTACATGACTTTTAACAAATTAGTGCGAAGTACTTTTAACAAATCGCATCACTGTTTGAGTGAGACAAAGAGCTACACATCTGTTGTTTAAAGAGGGGAAAAAATGCAGAAATTGCCTAAAATTGCCCATCAAATTGCCTTGATTTTATTTAAAAGTACTTTAAAACTGAGGAAGAACAGCACTTTTGCTTACTCATTATCTTGCCATGCCACAATATATTCAGGTTTTTAAAATATGCAAATTAGATGTCTCGTGACAACACCTACTCACACAAATTCCTAAATGAACAAATATCGTTTGAAATCTCTCTTAAAAAGTAGTGGAAATTTCCAGCCATATGCTAATAGGAATGGTACACTGCAATATGTTGTATTTACACTATGAGCGAGCGAACTGTATGAGGATTTAAAAGGCGCGCCGTAGTAAATCCGCATACAGTTCGAACGCGAATAGTTTAAATTACTTATCCAATGAATGCATCTGGATGTGTATTTTTACGAACTATTTTAGAGATACGAAGCATTTGAGCCAAAAAATTCGACGGAAAAGGTGTCTGTAAATTAAGACGATGCTGTATTCATATTTACAATATTGATTAAATGTCTATTTTCTTTTGTTCTTCCTCTATGAATTATTAATGAATTGGATAAGTACATATGCATTCCCCATCTTGGGATTTTTATCCAGTTCGTATGAGCAGATGATGTTATGGCACCTAATTCGCATGTTTCAAAAACCTGAATATCTTTGGTGAGAATTCTATTCTTCTTCAATTCAAAAGTTCTACCAAACAAAATCTAAACAGGCAGTACCATTTTTGGTCACTGGCACTGTAAAAAAATACGTCAAAAGGCGTCATTGCTGCATTTTCTTAAAAAGGAAAAAAGACAAATAACGAACGTGAAATAACACCACATCGGACAACAAGTGAACGGTACACACGCCAGGCTTCCACATGAACAAGATTTGTGTTCAGTATTTAATAACGCCAGGTGATCTGGGAACACAAAAGTGAACGAGGACTAGTAGTCAAATAGAAATCCATTTCCAATTTAAGTTAGTTAATATCATATGAACTATACCAGATTCTGTTCTTTAATTCGTAACGGAAATATCTTTCCCTTTATTGAATACCGAGACAAAGTTTCAGACAGTTTCACAAAAGACACAGAATGTTACATATGATCAAAGATATGAAACTGGATTTTATTGTGCTGCTAGTTCCAGGCCTTTTGCTTGCGGTCAGATCATCTGGACCACATGATACGCAAGGACAAAATGATGATTTAATAATCGATACTTTTATTTGAGAAGATTTTAGTTAATGACACGGAGCATCGCCCCATAAAAAGAGTCACCAGCAATACCTCGTTCTTTCCAACCGACGTGCATCTGATGAGTGCTTGAGACACAAGTGTTACCTTCGGACGTTAGAAATCTCAAACCCTGGGATTACTTGAGTTAAAACGTTGCAGTTCAAACTGGAATGACAGTGTCTGGCTTCTTAAGGTCCTGAATCCCATTCTTGTCGATCGAGCGGATGATAAAATTTGGCATGTTGATCATGAAACGTTTCTGGATCTAAAAAGAAAAACAAAACTTTTAAGTCATAAATCAAATTACAAGTCCTTCCGTAATTACAGGTACGTAAATAGGCAGGTGGTTCGGTGTATGGTAGAGCGTGAGGGTGTCCGTGTGTCGGTTGGTGGTTAGAAAAGCCATTGGGTGGGCAGCTAGGTAGTAGGGGCGTTCTTAGGAGCTCGTAGTGTGGTAAGTAAATGGGTATATTCAAGGAATATTTGGCATTTACTTTCGATACCATGAAAGGTATCTAAAAATATATAGTTTCTATAGTCAAAAATTCACTTTCACTTAATGTAGACCCCAATTTAAGTTAATGGGTAGGTGGAGTCTAGATGGGTGTGTTACGTGGTACACAGGTGGGTGGATGTGTAGATACAGTACAGGAAGGTAGATGTTTGTCGAAGTTGATCTTCCAGGTTAGTGTAGTCTTGAGAGACTGTTGGTGGAAGCGACGGACGTTTCAACAGCCACAGTCACTTTCGCCAACAGTCTTTCTCAAGACTAAACTAACCTTGACGTTCAGCTTCCACAAACATGCAACGATTCTCCCAGGTTCAAACCATTTACAGGAAAGTAGGTTAGTAGGTGGGTTAATAGATTGGTTATTAGGTAAATAATAGGTAGGTAAGATAGGTAGAGGGGTAGTGAGATAGCAAGTAAGGTAGGTCAGTAGATTGGTTGGTAGGTAGGTAGGTAGGTAGGTAGGTAGGTAGGTAGGTAGGTAGGTAGGTAGGTAGGTAGGTAGGTAGGT
>JBAHVQ010033945.1:1500-30159 GCA_036872915.1 Nanipora kamurai | reverse complement strand
AGTAAGAATAATGTTAGCGAGAACCGGGCCAAGTGAGGAGCCCATTGATACGCCATCAATCTGCTCATAAAGTTGGTTGTTGAAGGAAAATGCAGTTTTCGTGCATGATTCTAAAATAAGTTTCTTTAAGGTTCGCAGGAAAGATTGGTGCTCAATATTTTCTTGTTAAAAATGCGATCCAACACAATGTTAATGGTCTTAAGAAGCGGAACGTTCGTAAAATGTAAGACGACATCAAACGAAACAAATTGATAGCCTTGGGAAAACAAATGTTTTATTATTGAATTAATATTGGATACGGCTTGGAATGAATCGGAAACAGAAAACTCATTTTGTGTTAGTGGATTTAGATTTAAGGCGGAAAGAAATTTACCAACACTATAGTGCGGCGTGTTCGTGGTATCAATGATCGGACGAAAATTAGGTAGTGATGTAAAATATCTGTGCGTTTTAGCTCATATCTTGAGTTATTCACAAGATGTTTATTTTCGGGTGTGTTTTGCCTTATACATAAACTATAGTATAATTAAAGTTAAAAGAAAACTTCTTCGATTGAAGAGGATGGAAAGAATTATTCAACCCTCTTCTTTTGAATAAGAATAGTATTTAATGCGGTGGAATTCATAAAGATAATTAAAAATTTTTATCAACAACAGTATTTCTTCAGAATTAGAAGCTGCCAAGAGGCAGCATATATGTTTGCATAAGGATATACAATGATTCCATGTTAGGTACAAGTGATAATACAGGCAAAACTGGTCCTCTAGCAGTGCAGGTGGTCACGCTATTTGACTGGTTTGCACGTGGAGGAGAAGAAAAGATATAAAAATCTTGGATATCCAACAAGGGAAACTACTTAACTGAGTATAGCGTAGAAAGTTAAAAGGTCGGTAGACAGCCGAAATTGTATAGAGAAATTCTGGCATTTTGACATTTCGAGAAATCCTGACATTTTGACACTCAATTTTTCTAGATAAATTCGGCAGTTTAACAGATTTTTAGCTTTCTGTGCTGTTTTATATACTGGCTACGCAGCATCCCAGATTTTTGCATCGTTAACTGAATACACTGTAGCTAGGATGAATATGTGGTGACCAAGTTTTATAATAATCCTCAGGGTAACACGAAGAGGAAATTCCAGAATGAACCATCTCTGTGAAAGTAAACTCGAAAAATCTCTCGTGCACTTATGATGGATTAAAGAATACTATTCCTAGTTGACTCGATAGCTCAACCGATAGAACGGCGGTCAGGAAAACCGAAGAGCGAGAATTCCTAGAATTTGAAGTCAGCGCAATATTTCTAGTTGACTTTCCCAGTGTAGGTTAATCAGAAAATTACGACTTCAAGTTGGAATTTACAACTTGCAGTAGGTAACAAACTTTTTTATCGATAAATATAGCACTTCCGAATTGCCATTTTTGTCATTCAAATGTTCTCGATTGATTGGCCTTTCGCCTCCATCAGTACGTTTCGATTCCCGCACCGAATAATTGTCTGATTAAAGTTATCGTGGTCACATGTGAGAAGTACGTCATCCAGTTTGAGTCAATGGACCAATTGACGAGTGGCCCTTACCAGCAGGTATTGATGCACATAGTTAACAGGGTTAACCAGTGTAAAAATAAAAGAATAAAGAGATGCTAAGATTTGTTTGGTATGCAAATAACACACTTCGTATGTCACATTATATCACTAGAAACTGTACTCAGTGTCCACGAACAAATGAACACACATACACAGCTTCAAGTAACTTTCACTGTTAATAACTTCAGTGGTATCTTTACTTTGTCTACTTTGACAAAAAGTCGTTATGCAATATGATGCATATCTAGGGTGTTAAGACAGGAGGGACCTATGAAAGAGCTGTAAAGCCCAATATTTATAATTTAGAAATTTCTTTCATACGAGGAAATTTCTTCTGAACTGATTTGATCACACCATAGGTATTATAATACGTTAACCCTCTACTGTATGTGTGTGCACCGTTACCTCTTTTCGTTCAGCAGCCATATCCCAAATGCCAAGCATTCCATCACCGCTGATGGAAAATAGCCGTTTTGAATGCGAAACGCAACAAAGTCCCACCAGTTTCGCGTTGTGTCCTTGAAGTTCCAATGCTGTCCCTTTGCCGCCTCCAATGTCCCACACTATTACCGAGTTGTCGAAGCTGCCCGAGTACAACTGTTGCTTTTCTGAGTCCCAATCTAACGAGCCAATGCTACCTGTACAAAAGAACGACATTGTTTCTTATCTGAAACCAGTTTTTAGTCTAAAATAGACGAAGCTAGCCTACCCTACGACTACCGAAACGACAAAACAACTCGCATGTCTCAAAGAATTATTTCAGGTTCTTTTTGGGATAATGGTTCGTTTTCATTACATTATGACCAAAATGAGTCCTCCAGCTATAGTTATCTACTAAACCGAATATTTCTTTCAGGTACTTTCCATCCAATTCATATATTAAACGAATCTTTGGTACAGGCCTTATCATAAACGAATTTCTTATATGTGAAAGATTATACATTAAAATATTTATTAAGTTATATTTTGAAATCTATCTTCTGTTACAAAGTGCCGAGGTTTAATTTCTTGTATTTTTTAAGAAATAACCTACTGTCTTTAGTAGGAAATGTACAACAGCTGAGGTGCAGTGTTTCTACTTACAAGACTATCGATTTAGATCTGAGGAAGGCCAAGTTAATAGCCTTGGAATCAATACAGCATCAACCAAAACCTGATATTTCACGAGGCATATACAGAAACTAACCTGAATGTCCCTTCAATGTTGTTTTCAGTGCCACTAAATTGTTCTCCAATCTTAGAACGCTGATTTGACCGCTGTAGTCTCCAACGAAGACATGCTTTGTTTGCGGATCGAATCTAAACATATGTCAAGGAGATACATAACACACACTCTCTGTTCCAGCTGTTTCCATCCTTTTCCAAGTCATTCACTCATTTGCTTTTCCCTAATTCCCTGTAGATCCTTCTCGTTATTTTGGCTCTACAGGTTAGACCTAGAGTTTAAACTTTCGCAATGTATAAAGCAGAGGGTTACTATCACAATACGAATTAATCGTATTTCCCGTCTTAACATCTAACTGATATGTTTACAATGAAATTCAGGTTTTCTTATGAGATATATTTCACGGTTCATAAATTAAAAGATTACATGGTGGTAATTGTCAACTGTAAGCACAGGATTGTGGAAACACCACAGATTGAAAGTTCAATCATGTTTCTATTTCAGAATCATCCTCAGGGTAATATGAAACGAAAAATTCACATTTAACCTACGCTGCTGAAGTCAACTGAAAAAGTTGACTCGAGCGGGACTTGAACCCGCTCCTTCGGGAATCCGGTCCGCCGCTCTACCTGTTGAGCCATCGAGCCTACAGGGATTGGAGGCGAGTCCAACTTATCCAACTTAAGTGTATCCATCCTCGTGGATAGCGTTAAGTTGTTGCGAAAATATCTCGTACACTTAAGTTGGATAATAACTCGCCTCCAATCCCTGTAGGCTCGATAGCTCAACAGGTAGAGCGACGGACCGGATTCCTGAAGGTGCGAGTTCAAATCCCACTCGAGTCAACTTTTTCAGTTGACTTCAGCAGTGTAGGTTAAGTGTGAATTTATCGTTTTAATCATGCTTAGTTTTTGACTTTAAAAATACATTAAAATTTTCAACGTATAGAACCGAAATATTTTATCACACGAAATTTAACATTCAAGAGTGAAACGGGTATGATTTTCACAAATGATACACGCAGTTTTTCATATGTGCAATTATTTGATTCAAAATTTCTCGTATGAAACTCTAATGTACAGTACAGTATCAAACATGTTCTTTCAAGAGAGATACTTAATTCCACGCATGAAATTGAAACAACTCATTCCAGATTTTACTCAAAACTCTATTCGTTTGCCAAATGGTACCTATACATTTTCATTATTAAGGTGAAATTAGCCATTCAGTGTGTGAAACAACTGATTCGTATCCCAAATGGCGCATGAAATGCTTGTCAGATTGGTCCACGTTTATAGCCCTTCGGCTATCACTACATTCTTGTAACGGCCGACATCTTTATTCTGAATATGAATCTCAAATCTCAAAAGGATACTGTATAGACGTGCACCAGGCAGTAGTTTGGTAACCTCCTTTCCTTTGGCCTTTCTTTGTTTCGTGCCACTGGAAGTATTTATCTCGCCCTACGCTCAGTACCCATTCGTACTCCAAGCAAAAAACTATTCCTGTCACTCTACCCATGTGAGCTGTTGGAATAACAAATAAGGTTTATTTTTTAGTGAAGTTTGTGTGGGAAGTATAGATTACTTCACGAGAAGTGTATACGTCTCAGATTTACGCAAGGGTTGGCAATATATCCGAAACCAAACGAGTGAGAGAAGAGAACCAGTGAGATTTCTCATACAAACCAACTCGTGTGTAAATATCGTACAAAGCACTTTTCATGATATAGTTTGTTTATTTCAAACATAATGAGTTTTTCCTTATGGACGAAAAGTGGAAAAAAACAAAAAAATTGTCTCTTGTTTCGGATTGGACGAAACACTTTTCCCACGGCCACACAAAATATGCCGTTTAGCGTTTCTCATTGGCTGGAGGACTGCCGAAACGACATTTTTACACTATCTATTTTAAATTTATCAGTAAATCTCAGTACGTATTAAATAAAGGTATTTTCCTAGACGTTTTTGAACAATTCACGCAAAGGATGTCATCCATGTTTGTTGTTGTTGTATTTTTCAATATTGCTACTCGATAGCTCTTTATTCTTGTTATTTCAGGGTTCTCATGATTAAATGAATGCAAAATTTAAGAACTCTTCAAGCACTTTTAAAAGCCTTTTCCAGGCCTTTTTGTGAGAAAACCATCTCTTGGCTGAAAAAATCCTTGTCATGGAAAACTTATTTTTACCTAAAATTGTTGAAAGAGCTACTGTATTTAAGTCCTCCTTACCTAATCTTACCTTACCTTACCTTACCTAAATAATTCCGCTGATGTTGCAATCTGTTCATATCTTGTGACAGCTCAAATTCCTGAAATCAAAAAATAATTACAGTAAGTAGCTGTACTATTTTTATAAATATCAACAGGAATTGACCCAGGCAGGGACTAAAATATGACATTCTCTGTGCCTTCAAGAAAGAAAAACATGTTAAAGGTTCATGAGATAGATTGAAGAAGGTGCCACTTTTGGATAGCAGTGGAAAGGCTTGCAGTCCACTCATGGTTTTGCTCTTACCTCTACTGTATATCACTTTGCCATGCCAAACTAGTGGATTTCTAAAGCTACGATAGAAAGAGTGATCGGCAATTGCAAAAAAGTATGTGCAATCATTATATTTTATTTACTAGTTGCCATTACAGTTAGTCTCCCAAAATATGTAGTGAGTAGCAATATCATGGAGCTACTGCTCCAAAAAAAAATTCATATCCAATATATACATTGAATTACATGTCACTAGTTATGTGTCCTGTAAGAATGCTATTAACAGAACTGGCCATAACTTCTGATTCCAGGAAGAGTACATGTACATGTAGAATGCTTTGTGTAGAAACGGTAACCTTCCAGGACATGAAATTTGAAATTTCCATCAGTATCCAGGTTGGTACTACACTATCAGAATCTGGTATTGGCCCTTGAAACCAAGTAAAACATACTTTGATACTTGATAATCTAAATTGCAGTATCCAAACAAAGCCAAGTAACCAAAAATAATAACAGTCATTTGCTAAATTAATGAGTCAGACCTGATTTCCTATTATTCATGTTGTAAGTGATATGAAGAAGTCTATTACTGGTACTTAGAGTAGCCGACCTTGTCTATTGCCTTGGTTCAATGTTGTTTACATTGCAAGTACAACAGATACTTGTACTGCTTACAAACTTAAATCATTTGAAAGAACATTAAATTCTGTGCAAGATAAGTCAATTAGAAAACAAAACATAGGTGCAAATAATTGATTTAGCACTCTTATTACATGTACAGTATCTTTGAGTACACACATAACTAAAAGACTGCATTTGACATTCACCCAAATTGCTTGTGGAGATGGGCTACTTTTAAAACTTACACCATTAAAAAGAGCGTTAAATTCTGTGCTACACATGTGAATTAGAAAACAGCGTGTTTAATGCTGGCTATTTGAAGGAAATTCTTGTGCCTATTCTGACGAATTTGGTGATAGCTTCACAATTAGGAGTTCACAGAAGTTCCTTGATGATCCTGATTCAAGGATACCAAGCTTGAGACTGGTATCCCAAGGATAACGGAATACTGCAAATCTCATGCCCTGCATTCAGTTCACTGTTAACTCACAGAAATTGTTCCATTATCAAGGCCAACAAACAGTCTTCTTTTTTCACCATGGTAATCCAAGCTGCTACATGATTCTGTAAAGAACATGTGCCATAAGAAAATTTACTGAGATTGTAAACATTAATATTGACTAAAATTTTACATTACATGCATAATTAAACCTTGAAATAACTAAATTTTAATGTTATAGAGTATACTCAGCCTATATACCCCTTAAAGAGAAGGGATGATCCCAATTATTAGTACTGGTGTCATTTTTTGCAATTTTATAACCAGTAAAAAATGTCAGTTTTGTGATTTATGATAAAAAAGGCAAAAATATGATGCAAAATTTACTATTTAAAGAAAGTTGATCCGAAATTTCTCATAAAAATATATGTA
Source organism: Nanipora kamurai (assembly GCA_036872915.1). Taxonomy (NCBI): domain Eukaryota; kingdom Metazoa; phylum Cnidaria; class Anthozoa; order Scleralcyonacea; family Helioporidae; genus Nanipora; species Nanipora kamurai. The sequence goes on along the minus strand of JBAHVQ010033945.1, from coordinate 23,430 downwards.
CACAAAGATATTGTTGATTTTATAGAAGCACATAAAGTTGGAAATTTATCAAAGAAATACATACATTGTATTTTACTACTTCAAGGAGAAGCAGTTGGTTTCACATGCACTTCCTTATTTTCATGAAATTGAAATTGAAAAAGAAAATTCTTGTGAGGAGTGCTCAAGATATGTTTGTAGCAGCAATGGTTCAAAAATGTTAAATGGTCTCATCTCTGCATAATGCTTTTACTGGCTAATTTCATATTTTTTCAGGATAACAAATCATACTGTATGTAGACTGATGTACTGTAACTGCTTGTATACAACTGATATGCAGACTGAGGTGCTGTAGCAGTTTATTGGGATGTACACCACATGACTGAGGTTGGTTTTTTGACAAAATTTTGTTTCAGGCTTTAATTTTCAAACAGATAAAGTATAATGGTGGTTATAACTGGTCTTAGGTCACCACAGAGTCTGTCAGGAAAACTGGAACAAAATCCTTCACCAAACCTTTTGTGCCATCACACAACCAATACACTTAGCAAATGTTTTTCTTCATATATCTATTTTGGATTTCCTCATCCTAAAGTTTGCAGCTTTCTAACAAATTAGTCCATAAAAAGATACAATATATGGTCTGAGACTCTTTGTTCTATTTTGTTTTCTCTTTCACGCAAGTTTACCATGCACAATACAATAGTGTAGATATTTGGAATACAGGTAATATAGCCATTAGCCAATAAAAATGTTTGAGTTTTAATTTGAACTGTGCTGTTTAAACATTATGCTAATCACTGTACCATAAAACAAAAGATTTGTGGGGGCATGGGTCCATCCAAAATAAGTCACAGCTTCATTCTTTATTATTGTAGCTATTTTGATATTAGCTGACCAGATCATGCTTCAACTAAGTAAGTATGTTTTTCAGTATACATGTACAGTATCAATGTTTTGAAAGACTCCAGAGACATGATCATACCACATTATGGACTGCAAAACTTGTTGCACAACATGAGCCTTAACCTGACAGTGTATAATATTATATCTTAGATTTCACAGTGATGTCTAAAGAAGAGTACCCCTGAGGAATAAGCCAAATGTATATAATTTTTCCAAGAATAATGCACCTCAGTCTGTAGTAATTGAAAGTTCAATGAGAGGTACCGCATGTGGTTTTGATATATACTGTGCTGTACTGTACTGCCAATTTTTAACTTTATAAATTTAAAGTAATTAATACAAAACTAAAATCAATACAAGTTAATAAACATTGCACCAAATACATACCAGTATTAACTCAACAAACATACATTGTATGACAGAAAGTGACTGGGTAAGGTCAAAATTGACAACCACCCCCTCAAGTAGGACCTCCTTGAGTAGAAAGTGAAGCCCAAGTTCCCCTTTCCCTTACCATCATTTTATAAGTAACAGCAATTTTACTTCAAGTAGTGTAAAAGTTGATGGTTGTTACTGCCTGTTTTAATCCTTGTTGTGGGTAACTCTTTTAGTGAACTTTTTGTAAGTTTTTTTCTTCTGTTTTCCGTCACTTATTCAGAGGCACAGTTAGCATTGAGGTTAAGGTTTTGGATTAGGATCACAGTTTTTGTAGGTTCTTATTAGATACATTTACCTGTATTTCTTCAGTTTTCGTTATGTCAGTTGAATAACATTTTTAGATTTTCATTTCTCATTTTACTTAACATACTCCTCTGCTAAACCTTTTTTTATTATGACAAACATTCATTAAGTTTCAGGGATATAAAACTCTCAAACTAGCCAACATTCTTAATTTTTAAACTCATAATTTTTCTTAGATCTGGACTTGCCCAACAAATTACAAAAAATTAAATTTGAGGATTAACTTTCAAATATCCAGAAGATCACCATTAGCGGTTAACTCAGTAATGGGTCAGGTTAGCGTACAAGCTGGTAAACTTGATTAGGAGCTACGGCTAGGCTTTTTGTAAGGGTTAGGGTAAGGGTTAGGGTAAGAGTTAGGGTAAGAGTTAGGGTCAGGGTCAGGGTCAGGTTAGGATTGCGGATGTGGATGGGCATTTTAAAATTGTTCCTAATTAAAAATAATTAAAACAAATATTTGTTATGTTTACATGTACGGTGGATTTCGTATAACTTTGGAAATAAGAAGCGGCGCCTGAAGAGATTTGAGTTAGCAAAGTAGGATGGAAATTCAAAGTGGATGAGCTCTTACTCCCTTGTCTTCAGAAATTAAAAACCATCACTATACTTATTCATTCTTTACTCCTTCGAGCTTGGAAGAAGTGGACCGAAACGCAAACAAAGGCAAGATTTTATCGACGTAGAAAATGGTAGGACTGAAAACCCGAACATCTACGTTATTTTTTGTTAGTTTAATTACTCCCAACACTAGAATGACTTCTATCCCTGCTTTTACAGTATTTACAATGTAATAACAAAAACATTGTGCTTTTATGCGTACCAAGCTCTCGGACGTGAGTGTTAAAACAAAAGACACGTATTGTAGCACTGGAAGTCAAGCTTTAAACATCGAATTGATTTCACATTGTCCGTTGTTCTTAAAGCTCGTATGTCTACCTGATATTGGTAGTATATATGTATATATACATATATATGTACAATATCAAACAAGGTCAGTCTGATCCAAACTACTTGTATTAACTGAGGGGAAAAAATTTTTTTGCACTTGCCTGTCATCATATGACAAATGCTCGGCCAGTACTGTCCACTCTCTCGCTTGATCCAAACCCGAACACTTCTGAAAAGAACCAAGGGTGAACATTTTCTCGATGTAAGGACTAAGACGCGAAACAGGAACTTGCTAAACTTCGTCGTAAGTTAAAAGTATTCGAAGGACAAACCTATCGTCAGACACTGTGATAACAGCGTCTTCATGTGGAATTGTTCTAGCCATATTAACCACATCACTGCAGCCTTCTAGTTTGTTTTTGAGAACAGGACGAGGATTCTTTTTCCTCGCAACGTCTTCCTCTGTATCTTCAATTTTAGCAGCCATAATTATTGAGATCGAATATAATTCCAGTAATTAAGTGAAGTTAATATTGCAAAATCAGTTGAAGTATTGTGAGCCAGCTGTTGGTCAGCTGCTTCACGCTGACTCAAGTAAGATACATGTGAAGTGTTGTACAAATTCATCTCAGGACGATCCGAAGACTTGTCGATAACGTACCTTCTTCAACGAACAAAGATGGTCAGTAAAAACGATAACTTCGTTGATTTGATTGGGAAGCAATTAGTTCATGAATCAAGGTAGAGTTGGAGTTACGTGGGTATTATTTCGATGCTTATAATAGCATTAAATTTTTTACACTATCTCTCTGACACTCGATACTACAGGACGTTCCATTTACTATAGATGAGCCGATTCCTGCAGGTCAACATTTTGATATTATTCCTGCCAATCAACATTTTGATATTCGAACGATTCCTACAGGTCAGCATTTGATATTCAGCCGGTTATTATTGATGACGATTCCAATGGGGTAATTGTGAGATGTCCGATTCCTACAGGTAAAATAATGGGTAAGGCTCATCCATACACTGTAGGGTGAGTTTGGATAATAAATGGAACGTCTCCATACCACCCAAAATCAGTTCTGTAGCCATTCGTTCAATTTAGTAGTTCGTCTGGAGTTGTAGATTTTACCTGTAGATAATCATCGACTCATACTTCATCATCTTGATGGCAGTCACAATCAGTACGTCCTGATAAATACAGACTTACTTCGGTCTTTGGTTGGTTCTTCTGAACAATCATACACTTACAACAGTGAACTGTATATGACTGTTGATGCCAAATTTCAATTTTCAATTCCGTACTTTCCCTTTTCAAAGAGTCGAGATCCCTGAAACCCCATTTTTTATAACAATGCTATATGTGATGTATTCAATTCTTGCATATTCTGCAATTGTGCTGAATGCTGTTAGTTTATATTATGCAATTAATTATATCATTTAGAGGTACAGTAAGCATGTGGACAAAGAATGTTACAGTTCATTTTCAATTTTTATTGTCAATGAAACTGGAGTTGCTGTACATGTATGTCAGGCAGTGTAATCTTTGTTTGAATTTGTTTATAACATATTATTGCATAATGATGTTAGTTGGTACTCCGAGTGACAAACCATACTGGACAAGTAGAGAAAACTCTACTTGGCCCGGCAGGGATTCAAACCCGTGACGTTCGGTTACTAGTCCGACGCTCTACTAACTGAGCTATAGGTCAAGTTGGGAGCTGGTCGCGAAATTGATGTTACTTAGGCTCTTGATATTTTGAATCATATACTAGTTTCTTCGATATCGGGACATTTAAATCCCATCTGGTTTTAAATGGCTAGAGTAGAAGAATGAACTCAGGTGGAGAATAATGATGTTAGTTGCTACTCCAAGTGACGAACCATACCGGACAAGTAGAGAAAACTCTACTTGGCCTGGCAGGGATTCGAACCAGTGACCTTCAGCTACTAGTCCAACGCTCTACCAACTGAGGTACAGGTCAAGTTGGGAGCTGGTCACAAAATTGATGTTACTTTGGCTCTTGATATTTTGAAACATATACTAGTTTCTTTGATATCAGGACATTTGAATCCTATCTGATTTTAAATGGCTGGAGTAGAAGAATGAACTCGGGAGGAGAATAATGATGTTAGTTGCTACTCTGAGTGATGAACCATACCGGACAAGTAGAGAAAACTCTACTTGGCCCAGCAGGGATTCGAACCCGCGACCTTCAGTTAATAGTCCGATGCTCTACCAACTGAGCCACAGGTCAAGTTGGGAGCTGGTCGTGAAATTGATGTTACTTAGGCTCTTGATATTTCGAAACATATGCTAGTTTTTTCGATATCAGGACATTTAAATCCTATCTGATTTTAAATGGCTACAGCTGGTCACGAAATTGATGTGACATCAATTTCATCAATTTTGCAATTACATCAATTTCATGACCATCTCCCAACTTGACCTGTAGCTCAGTTGGTAGAGTGTCAGACTAGTAACCGAAGGTCGCGAGTTTGATTCCCTGCCGGGCCAAGTGGAGTTTCCTCTACTTTTCTCTACTGCATTTTGCTCAGCAATATCTGTAAAAACTGTTTCTTCAAAAGTTTTGCACATGTTTCTTTATTAGGAAATATTTTATTGGTTTTTAGTGTAATACAGCAGACACTTTTGCCTGGCAACAAAAGTGATTGTAAAACTTAGGTTCTACTGTATATGGAATTTAAGATTCCAACAAGAATGCATGATCATAGCATAACTATATGCACTGCCCACATTTCAATAATTTGCATACTTATATACTGGACATATATCAGCATTATGGTACTTCTTTGTTTTCAGCCAAGCACCATATACATTGGACTCTCATTATTTGTGTTACGTACATTTTCCTTGTATCATGTGACATATGACCAGCAACTTCTTAAAGGATTTAAAACCATAATTGTTAAGTTTAGTTATCCAAATGTCATGTAAATTGGAGATTTTTGATATTTCTTGGGGTAAAACATTATTTTTATTTGTGGTAAAATGTTGAATGGGACTGAGGTGAGTTCTGGTCAGCAGAAGAATGTAGGACCACAATGGGACTGAGGTCAGTTATACCGAGTCTAGGACATGTTCACTTTAACTATAAAACTGAAAGTTATATACATGCATACTGAGTTTTCCAGCTAAGTTTTCTGAGTCTGTAGTAAATGAAGTATTCATTAGTACTTTATTAAAAATCGAGGAATATTCAATCCTATCCAGTAGTTTAGGACTAAGTACGCCCAGAGTCTCTAGTTTGTACCAGCTCAAGTACCTGCCATTATTCATTTGAGTATCAGTAAGGTACAGCTGAAAATTTTGAATTAATAAATATCAAACCCTTGCTGTTTGTTTAACCCTTTCATGCACAGTGTTATTGTACAACAACGTACCCATATCAGAACAAAAAGAACAAGGAGAACTAAAAAGGTGAAAGGACAGTAGCAATAAAATTCATTCATGAAAGGGTTAAACAATATATATTTTCTCAGATGTGAAGAACCTTGACAGATATTGGTTCTAAGAGTAATGTTCTTGCTGCTTTTTCCTTTTTAACCCATTAAAAGTCAATGTCCCAAATCAGGACACATGTGCCTCTCTTCAACTTTTAATTTTCACCACCTTCCTGTTTGATTTTTGACTTGAAGTATATAAAATGCAACCTCTCTACAGGCAGCAACATCAACTGATTACTTACATGTATAATTTCCATGTCTTCCGAAATAGAAAAATGTCTTGTGACATATAGCCACATACTACAGTAGGCTATTCACCAGTCTCTGCGTTAGAGAAACTACATTGTACAGGAGCAGATCCAGACTAGCTCAACTAGCTTCTGGAAGCTAGTCAAAATTTCCTGATAAACAGAGTTTTGTTGGTTTTGTTTTTATTTTAGTTTCGGACTTAGGTAATTCAATCTTTAAGACTTCCGATGAAAACTTGAAATAACTACTCCTCCCAAGGTAAATCAACTTCGTGAATTCGCGAAAATCTATGTTTGCATTCAAAAGGTTGTCGCTCCGCAAGCGATCCATTCCGACTGCGTGAAAGCAGCTCAATCTTGCGTGCCAGCTACTCAACTTTGCGTGGGAGCTAGTCAACCCAGCTTGGTAAATATGACGAACCTGCACCCTAGCTCACCATCTGAGTCGTGGTAGCTCAACGGTTAGAGCGTCTCACCAGTCATCAGACGGTTCCGGGTTCGATTCCCGTCTGGGATTCAGAAATCGTTTTTCTGAGAGGACGAGCTTGACGAACGTCCACTAGTCGCTCAAAGTATAAATACTCCCCCTGAAACTCCCTTATCTGAAGACTAACGACATGGAACGGACCGCGTCGCCAACCAATTTCTCGACGAGAAGATTGTTCTCCTTTCGATAAATACCTCGAAAAATACCCCACGAACGAAAAGTTTCAATACATCCAAAAGGCTAGGAGGCCCATGAACGCTCTTTATAAATTCCCTGAATCAACGGAAAGTGGTGGAAAGAGACGAAAGTTTAGGCAAGAATGGCTACTCACGTTTAAATGGTTAGTTTACTCTAAATACCTTGATGGAGCTTTTTTTTAGCATTGCGTTTGTTTCGGAATAGAGTGCGGGAAAAATTAAAATAAACTCCATAAGCACGTGAAATCTGGCGAAAAGTTTCGGTAACCACTGAGTATTTTGATTAAATACAATACAATGGAAACTCCGTCATCATCAGGAATGACTACAAGATAGTCGAAACGTAGAGAATTAAAAATGATTTCTATTTACGGAGTTTCCATTGTATTGTACGTGGAATCTCCTCTAACGACATGGACGCCTGCGAGCAGGAAATTCCCTGCTCATTCATAACTATTTTGTCATAGCTATGGCAAATTTCATGGGGATTCTGACCGGCCAAACAGTTGTGATCAATCGGGTTAATACAGGCATAGATAAATAAAAATCGCGCAATTATAGTCTCTGTTTCAGACAGTTATTCTGGGTAGACGTAATCAGTTTCCTTTCAGAGGTCGGAGATATGACTTGCCAAACATGTAAATATGTATGTAAATTTATCATTATTTAAAGATCGTAACAATTCTATGCGTATATTTAGCCTTTGGTATTGTTGTTATTGCATTTCCATCTATCGTTTGGCGCCATTCAGTTTTACACCATTCATTCTCCATTGCTTATCTCCTCCTCATCGCCCTTTGGTAAAAAATTCACCATGGTCACCACCCTAGTCAACATAGTTGTGATGTGGATTTAAAATATTTGCTTGTCTGCCAACAGTTAATTAGCTTCTTGTAGTGCCTTGGCCGAAGCTAAGTTGTGCCCTTTTAATGCTTTTATTCTGCTACCTGACAGACCAGAGCTTCTGTATTCTGCGTTTTTTGCACAAATGCTTGACAGAAATCAGGCAATGTTTTGGATGACCCTACTGTGAGGGGTATTTTTAGAGTTACAGTTTGAAAATAAATTGAACGGTGGATGTAAATATCTTTTTGATTTTCTTTTTTTTATTTTTGGTAGCTTATTCATTTCCTCATTACTTTTAATTAATATAACACTTTATTGTAACTTAACCATTTAAGACAAAGGTGTACTTCAGTGCTAACTTGGACAATTTTACTGGTCAAAGGGAAAAGCCCTGGTTGTCAAAGGGTTAATCTTAATTAAATGATTGGTGGCATGGAACCAGTCAACCATAGCTCATGTAAGAAGAAATAGGACAACTCTTTGCATCCATAGTCTGAAGTCACACCTTGGGAAAGTGTGAGTAGTTTCTAAAGGTACATTCCATTGTTCCAGTTTGAGAATAAGAATATATTCTGGAATATTCCAGAATAGCTATTCTCAATACTCTGAAATTATAACAATGGTTTAATTGAATGGATATTCTGCTTTATTCCAATTAATCTTATTCCATAAAGAATAACGTCAATTGAATGCACCCTGAGATTCCCTTCTACTGCAGGGTTAAAGAATTTGGTCTTTACTGTATATGTTTGATTTGTGGATGTTTGTGTAGCCTAAGAGGGTCGTTGTGAATCTCCGAGTCCGTGCAAGTCGTGTGTTCTTTTATTCTAGTGAAAAAGCATCTGTCTGTTTTTCCGATGTATGATTGTTGGCATCCTGGACAAGAAAAGCTATATACCACAGAACTTTGGTATTCTTTTGGTGTTTGTCCTTGCATGACAAAAAACAGTTTGTAGTGGTGGTCTTCCAGTTGATAACTAATTGACAGGGACGTTTTATCAGGCGCATAGATTCTTCTTGAATTTCCGGGGTAACACAGTGCCACGTTTGCCAATATATGGTAGACGGAGTCATATTTTTAGGAGGACAAATGCAAGGACAAAACACTGAAAGAATACCAAAGTTCTGTGGTATATAGCTTTTCTTGTCGAGGCTTCCAACAATCATACATCGGAAAAACAGACAGATGCTTTTTCACTAGAATAAAAGAACACACGATTTGCACGGACTCGGAGATTCACAACCACATCAATTCTTGTGAACAATTTCAGCACATCAAATTACTCTTTCAAATTTCGCTAGACGAACAAAACCCGGACGAAACCTTACAAATCAGTTTATGTGACTTTATATTTAATAACTGTGCAATTATCGACAAAGCAGATCACTGGTCGACATTGCTTTATAAGGAAGCGCTCGCCATCCGCCGCCTGAAACCGCAGCTCAACCATAGGACGAAAGCATCCCGAGAACTCATTTTCTATTAATAGGTCTTACGTGGTTGTTCTTTGTATAAGTAGACCCTACCTGTAACCCAGCAACATTCCTGATAATGACTAAAGTCTAGTCGAAACGTCGAATAAATTAAATATGTTATCGATTTTCGGACCTACCGCTGTTGTGTATTTTATTAAAATACTCAGTGGTTCTCGCAATTATTGGTGAACATGCAACCATCAATTTCAAGACATCCATTCCAAGGCAAAGATGTCATGCCCACAATCTTTTGTACATCAGTTCCTTTTTAGGGACGACAAATATTTTAGATAGGGTGCAAACAATGTACTCAAATCTGTCAGTTTTATATTCATTTTCTGTGGAAAATACTGTGATAAGTATTAAAAATTTTTGAAATGTGCTAATTAACCATTTTAAACATGAAATTTGGCTTTCATAACTTTGGAAAGCATTGTCATCAATCTGAGTGATAAAATAGGCCATAAAATTATGGTTGGCCATTATTAATGAACTTTATTTTTGCTGTTAAAACTGCCCTCGAAATGCTGGAAATAGCATTTCAGAGACCCCAGAAATTAAAAATTTTTCAGGGGAGCATGTCCCCGGACTCCCATCGACGTTTCTTGCGCCTTTAGTGCTCGGAATCTACTCACAGAATATGCTAGATCCATCCCTGATGGGATGTTCATGACAAGCCGTCATTCTGCTAATGTAGGTCAAACTTTTAAAAGTTATTCAATGGACATTCTGAATACTCTCCAATTTAAGAGATTAAATATCTAGAATATCCTTCCATATTAAAAGGAAGGATCAAACAGTGCTTAATAGGTAGAACCCCATATTTAATGAGGTATCACCTTTAACAATAAAAATTAAAACAATAAAAGGCCCAACAAAAAACACGGAGAACAACCATAATACCACATGAGGTTTTAAACATATCAAATACTAACGTTACGTTGCGTCTCACAACATCGTCAGAGATGATGTTACACTTTGATGATGTTGCGAGACGCAACAAAACGTTAGTATTAAATGTGTTTTAAACCTTGTGTGGTGTTATGGCTGTTTTCCATGTCCTTTGCTGGGCCTTAATTTTTATTATTAAACTACATTTTCCGCCTGGTTCGTCAGTTGCTGCTGTTTTGAAGGTACCACACCTGTTTGCTTTGAATGATCAAGCGAAATAAAGTCTTTGGCTATTCTGACTTACTACAGGGATAATAAGGCATTCTCAGTGTCATGTGCTGCTATTTTAGGATCTTTACCTCTAGTGAAGTGAGGGGTCCAGGTCTTTGTGACCGAGATATTTCTACCTGAGGCTAAGTCAAGGCTAAAGTGGACAAGCATTAAAGATAGCGTAGTAACCCCATGCATGGTTCATTACTCAGAAACAGAATGTAACAAAAGAAGGAAGTCCATCGAGTTAGTCAAAGAGTATTAGCTACGGTAACACGAAAAAGAAAGACGTTTCCCGTATCTCTAATTAGGGACGAAAAATGAAAATCAGCTTAAAACTGGCTTAGTCACCAAGTAATCCAGCTTGCAGGTGTCAGAGCTACTGACTGCTCGCAATAATCTCGCCCAAGTTAAAGCCTTCTTTCCACTGGATGACTTTTGCGTGCGAACATCCTGGGTTCGGTTATTCAAAACTGGCGTAGCCCTTTGGGTAGATAAGTGCTCACTAGTGAACAGTGTTGACGATACGTTTGATACAACCATACTGATATAACGTTTTTAATTTGAGCTTGGACACTCAACATGTATCATGCAAGAAACGAACATTATTAGAACGGTGCTGTTGCACGGTGAAATGTTTTTGGGAACCTGTAACACAGAGTCGTCAGACAAATTTCAAATACCCTTGTACCTTGTAACAGAGGCCATTAAACTATAAGCTTTTTCATTTGTGTTGCAGTTTCACGAGAAGGTTGAGCAGCCGTCTACTGTTTGCGTGCATGTGGTTGCTCAGAAAACTGTAAACCCATTGCGCGTTGCAACATTGTCTCATTTATCATTAACTAAAAGATATGTGTGCAATAACTTTGGTTACTATTCCTCGCCAGGAGCGGTCTTTCAACATTGTCTCATTCATCATTAACTAAAAGATATGTATGCAATAACTTTGGTTAATATTCCTCGCCAGGAATGGTCTTTCAACATTGTCTCATTTATCATTAACTAAAAGATAAATATGCAATAACTTTGGTTACTATTCCTCGCCGGGAACGGTCTTTCAACATTGTCTCATTATCATTAACTAAAAGATATGTCTGCAATAACTTTTGTTACTATTCCTCGCCAAGAACGGTCTTTCAACATTGTCTCATTTATCATTAACTAAAAGATATGTATGTAATAACTTTGGTAAGTATTCCTCGCCAGGAACGGCCTTTCAACATTTTCTGATCAATGTCCTTAGTGCAACTTAACAATTGGATCCTGTGACAACTTATATCTGAAAATCCATTGCATCTGAAACATATATCGCAATGATGTTGCGTTGCAGTTTCGTGTGAACAGTACATCGCGTGATGACCGGAAACTGTGATTTTTCACTGGTTAATAGTGACGTCGGCCAAACAGCTCATAGGAGTTACTGATTCAAGCGATTTTAACACCTGGAAACACAAGGCTTTTCTTATAAACATATGTTGACGGATACCCAGCGTGTTTAAGCACAAACTGAAGCCGTTCGACCAGGTTGTTATATTCCGTCATTAAGTTTTGAAGTGTCTATGCAGCCCCTATAGTATTCATCAGTTCGTATATAGATCATGCTGAGAGAACTGATGAGCTCTTTTGTAGGATTGGGGGTTTGATTTGGTTTATTAGTTTCGGATATATCTGACTTCGAACTTTACCAAATTTTCGCGAAAAGTATTGGGTCAAAATAGGACCTGCTTCAACGGATGCATCAAAAGGACCTTTTCTCGATATAGTCTTGTCAAGAGTTAGGGTTTTATTTGAGACAGGGACTTGGAAATTTCCTATTGTACACTGTAGCCTATAGCAGATATAATTTGGTAGAACGACTGAATTTTGTTTCTGTCAAGGTCGTTTTAAGCTATCCGTGTTAGCTGAGTTTTTAGTGCCTTAAATGACATCACACTTTATCGTTTCAGGCCTTATTTGGACCCAATATCGTTGGAAAAATTTCTCGCAAGAAGCTGAAATTGGCAAAGTTTGAAGCCAGGTGTCCCTGAATCTCAGGACAAAATCAAATACCGTAAATAAACTTGTCTGTTCATTTGGCGTGATCTCTACAAGCAGATGAGTACGCAAGATCTGCATCGGCACTTCAAAGTAAAATACTGAGAAAAGAAAGTATGAGGATTGCTGGATAAACGTCGAAGGTGCGGCTGCTCGATCCTCTAGGAGGGACTGGGGGCCTGCTCCCCATGAAAATTTTGACACCTGGAGGCTCTGAAATGCTATTTTCGGCGTTTTAGTTTGGGGTAGCTTCCTCCAAAAAGACTGTCGAACTCTAGAGTTAAACAGCATTGTTTGAGACTATGTTTAACAGAGTTGTAGGTTGTCTCATTTTTTTAAAGGCTATATTTAATAGAGTTGGTTTGCTATCGCAGCAATTTCCTTTTCTATCTTTTTATATTCTTAACTTATTAACTTCGTCTAAACATGCTAACTCTTTAGGCTATATCTAACAAATTTTGTTTACAAACGTATTATTTCTTCTTTATAAAGCTTAAGCTACATTTAACAGTTTGGCTTGTTTATAATCTCGTCAGTTTTTCTTCACAAAATATTGAGGAATCACCCAAAGTATTTCAGGCAAGGTACATGACAAGGTGTCTGGGCGCTCCGCCAGTGTATCCAATCAAGAAGCTTCTGGTATTCCATCAGTTAGAAAGCTCTCGCAAAGTAGTAATAAAACAATACCGCGTAAAGATGATTTTCTATATTCACTTAGTGATGACATAGTTTTTAGCGTTACATGCACTCAGCAAAATCTGCCTCGGATTTTTCGGTGAAGTCGCCATGTTGTTTTGAAAGATTATGCGGGAGCCTGGAACCGGTTGTATAAAACCTTCACTTAATTTTGTTTTAACCTTAACTTTGGTTCGATTAAAGTAAGTGTACGTTTATGGGACTTGAACAAAGAAATTTACAGTCCTCAGAAGTTTACAAATTGTTTGATCATATGGGGGTTCACATCCACCAAAGCCTTTACTGACCGACATAAGCAAAAACTGTTTCACTTAAATTTACGGGACCAACCGAAGTACTGTCGATTTGTGTGAGAACTTTTGTGCGACGTAAAAACCGTAAATGATCCAGCTATACTCTTTAGAATGATACACTTTTTTGTGCAACTCTCATGAATGTTTACGTAAGTAGAGGTTTTACGTAATATGGTTCTGGGATCCATCCAGGAACAAAAGGTCTTAGCGCCCTTGGAGTTGCGTCAGTAATAGCCTCTCTGTTGCTGCTATTCATAGTGAAAATGGAGCTACGACATGATATTAGGAAATATCGGGCCTACGGCCTTTGGGGCTTCCACAAACCCTCCCTTCGCTTTCGGGACATTTAATTACTAAATTCAATCATGTCATGGTATTACTTATAATAAAGACACTTTTTTTTTCTTACAGTTCATTAGCTGATAAGTTCAGAGCATTATTTACTTTGAAGAACATTGGTGGGAATGATGCAATTGACTGGATTTGTAAAAGTAAGTGTATGACTTATTGACGTACTATATACATTATTGATCATTGAGCTGTTAGTGCCACGAAAGTAATACATTTTTCTAGGGGGGCGAGTTAATTTTTCAAGGGCTGCGGGATAGGTTAGTTTTGCTTGTAGCAGCAACTGAAAAAGATTTTGCTCCAACGAAAACGCTGACAGAAGTCAATGTTTTATGAAAAGCTGTAAATGGCGAGATATCGTATGCATTCGCAAGTTTGAGTTTCTAAGCTCCAAGCGAGTACCTGGGATTCAAGGCGCCATCGGCACTGTTCTCAAGGGAGGCCAATTTCTTAATCTGGCCCTGTCCAGATTCAATACTTGGTCAGCACATGGTTGATAGTTGTATTTGTTAGCTTTATTTTTATCTGAAAAAGGATTTAGGCTGGAGATGTATCATACCAAATTTCTATCGAAACCTCAGAAACACTTGAGCTATTGTAGGGAGCTATGATGTCCCCCCTTTTAACCTGAGAGGTTCCCGAACAAAGCAGTTCAAAAAGGATCAAGACTTGTACCAAGAGGATGAAGATGAAATGGGGAGTAACTTACCTTGATACGTATAATTGCCTTTCACAGGTTTCGACCACGATTCTGCTCTTTTGAAACACGAATGTGCCTATTGCCTCGGACAAATGCAGGTATTTGCCAATTATTTGAAGTGTATCTTCTCTGTACTCAAAGTGTACTGCACAACAAACTTTCAAACTTCAACCTCAATCTTCATCCCATATGAATCTGATGACAGAAATCAGAGGGACTGACTGAAATAGCTGGTAATCTAAAATATTTACATGTAAAGATGTAAATATTGTATTTACATTGAAACATATGTAAGGGGAGGGTTAACCCAAAACCTGAGACGCATAAAACAGGTTTCTGTTATAGACGGTCCTGAATGATCTTTTACTTATGCAGTTTGGAAGTTTGGCTGTTCAAAGTAAAGGTAGTGTTATTCACTCGCTCAAACTTATCCCCTGGGCTTAGAAGCTTGCAAATTATGAATTTACATGGTGTATAACGAACATTGTACTTGTGTCGATTATTCACTATGCAGTATTTCAAGGATTTGGTCATTGCACAAAGTTTTATTACAATTCGTCCAATATTATGAAGATTACAAAGGGCGAGGAGTCCATTCCACTCCAATTTGTTGCTTCGATAGGATTAAAGATTCTCGAAGTCTATTTATGATTTTTAATCACCCAATTAAGCTATAACCGATTTTCAAAAACTCTTGAAAGTTCTTTGGCATCTTTGGAAATTCCAATCCTAATTAGATTGTCAAAGATCCTCAAGGATTCCTTGAGAATTCTTTCACATGGTTAATTTGTTTGAGTAAACTTGACTAAAAAACTGGTTTAAATAGAGCCGGCTTTCCCCTTAAATGTTCACAAAATATTTTGTGTAAGCGTGGTCAATCCAAATATCACGAAGAACAATGTGGATATTAAGCCTGAGTGATTTATCGGATCTAAAATGCCAAGCGAGAGCCTGCTGTTTTAGTGGGTTCCGAAGCAAACTATTTTATACTTTCATTGACAAAATAAGTACGGTAATTAGTGTTATCTGAGCCGCGAAAGCACAACTAGAAATTTACCAAGAACAACTGGTAAATTATTGTTACATTTAATTGTCTGCCGGAGTCACGATTTTCTTTTTTGTTTTCCGTATGAATTGTCAACAAGATTTAAAGTTGGTTAAAATGAGATTTGTCTTCGTTTTTTTAACAAACTTGCCCGTAGTTGCATGGAACTCTCTTCCCCAAGGCTGTACTGGGTTTCCCATGTTCTGGGAGACAAATAAATAAATAATAAAATAAATAAACAGTTTAAAGTAATGAATAAATAAATAAATAAATAAATGAATAAGTAAATTAATAAATAGATAAATAAGTTAATAAGTTAATAATAAGTAAATAAATAAGTATACAAACAAATAAAAGAATAAATAATAAATACCAGAAGATGAAGATGCTCAGCGTTGTTTTTGTGTCTTGTTGATTTTCGTATTGCTTATATCTAAGCACATCGTTATGCGAGAAATTACAAACTCATTAAACTATGAAAACACCTTTCAATTTATTTCAATTATTCATAGATGCGACGTATCCGTTTCCATTTATTTGAAACTTTCAATGGATGAAACTTCAAAATCACTAGGCAATGACATTTATATTTCATGACCATCGAATAAAGCCGAATATTAACGCAAATATATAAATATTTGAATTTATAACATTTCTTGTAGTTATTTTATTTCCATTTTTAAATTTTTGGTATGCCGTAAGATTTTGGAAACATCTTATCAAAGTCGTACGATTCGTTTACAGTTATTTTTAACAGTCAACGAGATAGCGTGCACAACCTGTATACAACAACCATAAACCTAGCCATATTTCTGTAGCTTTCACTAGTAAGCAGAATATATTTAACGTTTTTAACTGTTTGGTTTTGTACTGTGTATAGTTAATATGTTTTAGCCTCTTATAAGATTATATTTGTTTTGTTTATCTTCGTAAGCGAGTTCGATTTTCACTTTGTGCTCATTTCGCACCACTTACTTCATAAAGCAAATGAAACATGGGTTTTACTCTTCCCCAAACAGTTGTAGGTACACAAGTGAAATATTGGTATAACTCTAAATTGCGATGAAGACACTCGCCTTAGCTTTCTATTTACGTAACGTTCTGAAAACGCCAGAAATATTGCATTTTTCTTAAATTTGCCATATCAGTGAGTTTGCATTCGTGAAACCTAACTGATCTATGGGGCGCCAAGTGTAACTTTATTATTTAGCACAAAAGCTGCTTCATTTTTCATTATTAAGTGGTTTTATCAAATAACCACTTTTTGATACTTGTGATATAAATGGTTATTTAATATAACCATTACAGTCGCAAATTCCGCAAGCTAGTTATATCAAATAACCATTTATGTGTCAAGCGCCGAAAAGTGGTTACTTGATAAAACCAAATGATTAAAATGATTTATTATTTCATATAACCATTTGGACACATTTGGTTATTTGGCAAATCAGCAAGTATGTGCGGCTGGTTATTTGATACAACCAATCACAAGCGTTTGGTTATTTAATATAACGAGTACGTTCTCGAGCCCCTAGAACTGGTTATATCAAATAACGATTGATCTGCCAACTCCCGAAAAGCGGTTATTTGATAAAACCGCTTGTTAACAATTGGTTATTTCATGTATAACATTTGCTCGTATTTGGTTATTTGCTACAAACATTTGTATACAATTCGTTAATTGATACAACTAATTGCACAAGTTAGTTGGCGGGTTACCGGCCGCCAAGTGTAAATTTATTATTTAACCCAAAAAGGTGTCCCACTTTCCAATATTTATTTAGTTTTTTCAAATAACCACTTTCGTAAGCTTTGTGTAGAAATGGTTATTTGTATAACCACCTGACTCATCCAAAATGATTACATCAAATAACCACTAGTTGGACAAGTGAAAAAAATTGGCTATCTCATAACCACTTGCATACATTTGGTTATTTGATGAATAATAATACCATCATCTTTACTAGATTTGGTTATTTTATATAACCACCAGGCTGCATTCTGTTGTTTGATATAAACACTAGCACGAACTCGGTGATATCAAATAGCCAAAAGCCTTTATTTATCGTTGATGCCCACAAATAGCAAATCGTCGCCCCTTACGGGAAACAGAAAACGGTCGTCGGATCAGACGATCGGGCATTCTGATTCGATTCTAAAACCAGAGGTGCTACCTGACCAGATGGCCTCCGGCTGGGAATCGAACCCGCGACCCTGCAAATGTAGTGCAGGGTCTCGCAGGGTCGCGCGTTCGATTCCCAGCCGGAGGCCATAGAGTTCAATGGTTAGAGCGTCTCACCGGTCATCAGAAGGTTGCGGGTTCGATTCCCTTCTAGGGCTCAGAAATCGTTTTTCTGAGAGAACGAGCTTGACGAACGTCCACTAGTCATCTGGTCGTCTAGTTTCATCAATTAACGAATTTTACACAAACGCTTGTATCAAATAACCAAATACAAGGAAATGTTAAACATGAAATAACCAATTATTAACAAACGATTTTATCAAATAACCGCTTTTCGGGAGTTGGCAGATCAATCGTTATTTGATATAACCAGTTCTAGGGACTCGTGATCGGATTCGTTATATTAAATAACCAAACGCGTGTTATTGGTTGTATCAAATAACCAACTGCACGTAATTGGTTATTTGCTAAATAACCAAATGTGTCCAAATGGTTATGTGAAATAATAAATCATTTTAAACATTTGGTTTTATCAAATTACCACTTTTCGGCGCTTGACACATAAATGGTTATTTGATATAACTAGCTTGCGGAATTTGCGACTGTAATGGTTATATTAAATAACCATTTATATCACAAGTATCAAAAGACGGTTATTTGATAAAACCACTTATATAATGAAAAATGAAGCAGTTTTTGTGCTTAAATTATAAATCTTCACTTGGTGCCCCATACTTATCAAACTACATTCTTATGATATAATGTAGAATTAAATACAAAATTCGGCGATAAAAATATTTTGAATTACAAAAGTGGACGACGTTTCGATGTCATTTTCACGTTCAAATATAAATTTTGAATAAGGTCTATATGTATTTAACCATAAAAATAGATCACTTGAGCGTGAAGTAAACTTTGGAATAAAAATCCAACAAATTATTTGGTTCGAAGGGAATCAGATTGTATATTAAACAATCAAATTTACCCCTACACTTTTACAAAACCTTGAAACAGTTAAAAATATCTTTAGTACCAAGACTGCGACTTTCCTCCATATGTTTAGCAATGGCAGAGGCTAATTTCTTGTGTTCATCATTGCGCCGGTGAAGGTGTTGCGACGTATCCCCAACACAGTCTGCCGCATACAGGCTACATTTAAAGCGATATACCACACATTGTTCATCAACAATAACTGGCTTAATTTATTAATAACTGGAAGAACAAATTCTATCATTCTAGGATGAGTATGCCATACCCTTTCTAATAAGGTAAGTTCGTATCAACAAGTCCTTCAAATAACTTAAGTTAGAGGGAATGGATTAAACAGTTAAATTGTTATTTGTTAGGGTATTGGAAGATAAAAAACAAGAACCTATGGTAAGACATGAGGTAAGAGCATCGTGGCAAATCGTAATATAGGAATGAAAAAAAGTACATTGAGGTACGGTACGGTTCAGTGCTGTCTTTTGCTGTGCTGTGTTTTACAGCGCGTGCAGTGGATTACACTTTAATACAGTACGTACACCTTACTAGACAGTTCAGTGTTTAATACGGCTAGATATTTCACTATTCCTGTCGTATTTTTTGAGCCGTTTGGCCGAGTCAAAACACATGTGAATCAATGAAGAGTCAAATATAAAGATTTACGGTACAATACAGGACGAATATAGAATTTACTATGACATTTAAATCCAATAATATCTAACCTGGAAGGTACTTAAAATTACCACGCAAGAAATTATTGTAATAATCTGTTTTAAACTGGCTTTTTCCAAAAATGTTAAACAAAGACTAGAACTTATTAAAAAACTAAACTAATTTCCAGAAATGTTTAAAATAAGAGTATAAAAATGATATTAAGTAAAGAATGTGAAATAAAGTGGAAGGTTTCAGGTAAGTCAACCAGAAATTTTTTAAACGCCAGAATTCCGTTACTCCTAATGGTCAAATCTAAATTTGACGCCAAGTGATTTTTTGCTGTTAATGTAAGCTTGTTCTGTTAAACTGTTTTATTCGTTTTTTAGAAAGTGATAATGTTTTTTTTGCTTCCAAAGAATGACCTTATTTGTAGACAAAAGATCCACTTTCGTTGGGCATTGTGACATTTTTGTAACTTATTAGTAATACACGCGATAAAAAACTCAGTGAGTGGTCTTGATAGAAACAGAGAGATTTAATTCCCGAAACTCTCTAAACTTTTCAGAATATGAAATCAATCCGTACCTTTTAAAGTTTACAGGTGATGCGTTCACTTGTCAACAGTACTGCGTAGAGCTACTGTCAGAAAGACTAGCTGGAATAAGTCAAATAAATAGCTGTCATAATATTTTAATATCCACCTTTTTTGACAGTTCAAATAACACGATTGATGTGTTCAAATATTATGTGATATGTGGACGGTAACAGATAGTAAACTTTTGACGTTGTTGGATAATAAATAAGTTAAACGTAATTGATAGTTTAATGTTAAGTACAACTGAATATTTTACACGTCATTTGTATTTTGGGTCGTCCTATGGGCTCGCTAAGATACGGCATGACTTTTAAGATATCCAGCCATACTATGTACGCTAAACTGTCTAATAAATTTCGAGTCACTCTGTCCATGAATGGGAAGAAACTTTTGTGATTTAGGTCCGCAGATGTATGCACTGGCAAAAGAATTGTTATTTTAAGTCGTTTTTGTTATCACCCTGGAATATCAAGAACGTAGAGAATGAATTCTTGAAGCGTGGTTATTCTTAACTTCTAAGCTTCGTTATGTTGCTTTCGGTGTAGTCTTGACAAGCTTATTCATACTTCATAACTTGAGTGTGTATCTCTTTTTGCAATAGGCTGGTGAAGCACTTGGTGCTATTGGGTCACCTCAGGTAATCGAAGTTTTGAAAGAATATTCGAAGGACAAACAAACCGAGGTAGGCATATATTGATACTAACTGGTTTAATGCGGTGTATATGTATAGCAAAACTAAGGTACTGGGCCTTCTCGTACAAACTTTAGAATACACTTAAGGGGCTGGACTATTTCGCCAACAGGTAGCAGAAACTTGTGAACTGGCGTTAGAAAGAATACATTGGTTACAAGAAAAGAGACAACAAGAAGAAGGGAAAATCAGGTGATTTTTCACTTAACCTAAAATATTTTTGATTTTGCTGTTCAAATTAACCTTTTTAACGACAAGTAGAAAACCAAAAGGGTTGGGAAACTGCCGAAACTTGGAAGTAGAAAAACTGACGTTTCGCGCGAAGGCCCTTCGTCGGAGTGAAACGTAAAAAAGAAAAAAAAACAACCATATGGCTCTCTGTTGTGCGGTTACATTTCTCTATAGACTGACTAACATATGAGTCAGCAGTACGTTTGTAGAATGTTGCGGGACGTAAATTATATTATAAGCTAAGTAACGAAATGCACGTGGATATTAATCAGGAAATAACACTTGTAATCATCTTCGCCTAAAACTAACCGAACTAGCTAATAATTTCAAATGTTTAAATTGCGATTTCTGTTCCAAGCAGAAATTGTTTGAAGAGAAAAGTCACCTACCAAAAATTTATGACGTTAAACTTGTTTTGAAATGTACAGATAAATAAATTACGTTATGAAAATCTCGTCAGAAGTCCTGCTAATTCCCACTCGAACCTCAGAGGGTATCAATCCCTCCAGTTCAATTCTACTCCGGCACAATGGACGTACATCCTCTGTTAACTACCGTTATTTTTTTATCCTAGATGTTTGATATAATGCCAGTCGTTTCGCTCTGTGTTTTTCAAGTATAATATGAGTGTAACCCTCGTAGATTGTTGTCGATGTCAAGTTGCCTTAACGATAATAATTGGATAAGCAGTTGGATAGTAGGTTCCTTCCTACAGTTACCTTTTATCGGTATTATCAAAAAAAGTGCATGTGACGAAGTTTCTTTCGGGCTCAAGGTTTCCACGCGATTTTGCACTGTATACGTTTGTGATCAGTTCTATTACAGAGATTTTGCTAGTGGTTGTTGCGATTATTGTTGTTCCGTTCGACTGTGTCGATAACTTTCGTTGTTCACCGTAAGAAAATATCTCTACTTTGTAATACAGGAACCTCGGCACGCAATATGAGCGTCATTTGTGATCCGATGGAGGCAACTCAACTGACTATATACTCAGTTTTTTCAATTTTGTCAGTCATCTTAATCATGTTCGTCGTAATCATCGACATCATCATCATCATCATCATCATCATCATC
>JBAHVQ010033510.1:0-30179 GCA_036872915.1 Nanipora kamurai | reverse complement strand
TTAAGGAAATAAGTACGATCTGCTCTAACATCTTTTCCAATCACCTGACTGAACGTTGGCTTATTTAAGGAAATAAGTACACTTCGCTCTAACATGGTTTCCAATCACCTGACTTAGATCCTCTTCTGATGGGCTGGTGGGTAGTATTTGAAGTAAAGGAAATCTAGTTGAATAAGATTATACTGTGGATGTCTAGGCCAAATTGTTGGCCCAAGCAGGAACTGAACTAGTATTTTCACCTAACAGAACCACTTTTCCGATTGGTAAAATGAGCTGACCAGTTAGGAATGACTCTATGACAAAAACTAGGGGCTGATCGCTACAACTGGAGGGTCAACTCCCATGTACTTCTATTACGTCTGGTGGACGACAGAAAAAGTGCCTCTTCTCTCTCTTATGCCAATGATATGGAAGCAAAGATTAACTCATTAAATTCCGACCAAATTGAAAACACAGTTCTAAAATTTCTGCTAAACTTTTTCTCACATATTACGCGCGTCAAGAAAACACTTCTCTGACTCAAATTTTTAACGAACATTCTAAAAAACTTTCGGGGCAAAATTCGAACAGGAAGTAGATCAAAATTACCAAAGTTTATGCCGTACTGTGAAGTCGAATATTTGGTGGGTCGGACTGAATAAAATTAAACAACTTGTTTAGAACTATTCCAGCTTGAAAAACTTAATCGATGTCCAGCAGCATTATGGCTTTTATACCAAAAATGGGATGCTACAACTGTTATTAATGTTTTGTTGATACCGAAACTGGCTTACATATCTAGATAATATATGTATATATTATAAATACGTGAACGTTTTTGTTTACGAAATACAAAGAGGGCTCAATATCAAACAGAGCAAATAGTATTATGTCACTTACCTCAAAAAGTCACTACAGCCTGTTTCATCTTCTGAAAGAATCTTCAGGTGACTGACAGATTCCGAAAACGGTTTTCGAAAACAGTTCTCGAAATCTGTCAGTCACCTGAAGATTCTTTCAGAAGATGAAATAGGCTGTAGTGACTTTTTGAGGTAAGTGACATAATATATATATATTATAAATAAATATATTTATGTATTATATATTTATATTTTATATTGTATTTATTTATATCACAATAGGCATCCCTGTCTTGATATAACTGGTATATTTGCCTCATCTGTATCCTGATATAAGTCGATGATGCACCTTGACCTTGTGTGACAACTTGTTTAGATCACGCGGCTTCTACTATGTAGCTTTGTCATGTATAACGTACAATGTCTCTAACTACGAGCATCGTTAAATGCATTTTTAATTCTGCGTTGAGGTAAAATAGTCTTATCATCCTGTAACGCAGATCTGACAATCAATCCGCAAAAAGTAGTCTCTAATAATTTATGAGCGATCCTGTATATGTAGATATATTGACGTACAGGAACATAAACACCAGGTGAATGTATATACCTAAATCGAGCAAGCGCTCCATATACCTAAATCGAGAGAGCGAATTATATGTAAAATATCAATTCAACTTAATATTTTTTTGCATCTGGACTCTTCTCCTACGACAGTTCAGTTTTAGTGGAGGACAATCTCTGTTGACTAATTTTCCTTACATTAAATTTTTCCAGGAAATAACAGCACGATTGTTAAACTGTCCCCACAAGAAGACGATCCAAAAAAACGAAAACCAGACATTCAAAAGGCAAAGAAATATCTAAATTGGGAACCCAAGGTAAAAAAGCTCTCCTTTGTTAAACACTAGACAAAAAATGTGTAGACTGGCAAGTAAGCCCATGATAATATTTTTATTAGTTGACGCAAATATTAGTCAATGTATCCCTCTATCAAGATCAATAATTATTTTGCTAATATTGCATCAGGACCATCTGTAACCGTCTGTAACTGGTATTAGTCCTTTCTCGGTCCACTAAGGGCTGTTGTTATTTAATTGCTTTTTCACTTATTGTCAATCTTCGAGTTGTGGAATGAATCCATTGCAATCACGCGTGTTTTACCGTTGATTTAACGTTTGTTTTTAACGAAAATGTCAAAGGAAGATAGAAAAAAGTTTAGATATATCAAACGAAAGAAAAGAAGAGGTTTTTTTGGCAAATCCGTCCATCAATTATCAGCGACTTCTCGAGGTCCAAGTGACAGTCCACCCATCTCTGACACAACATCCGTGAGTACGCCGAAGAGTATTACGTCCGTGAAGCTATTAAATACTTCTTTTAATAGCTTGCACGAAGAAAAGGGTACTTTGACACGCAAACGAGTTGGGAACTTGGTCTGGGCTTAAAACCTGATGTAGAAAAAGCCTCTGGATTCAAAATTTTTGATGCAACACTTTTGAACGATTGCATTTCGAAGGTGGCGATTTGTAGTTCATGTCAAAAACGTGGTTCTACTCTGCAATTATTTCAATATAATGAAAACAGAGAAGGACTAGCCGAATCTTTATTTGTGAAATGTACCATGTGTGGAGATGAGTCGCCGTTGTCAACAAGCAAACGTCTCGGTGGTCAAGGCGGTGGAACCCTTGAAGTAAACAGAAGGGCTGTGCTTGCTTCAACCCAGTTTGGACTTGCTGGTCTCACCAAGTTTTGTGCAGGTATGAACTTACCACCACCTGTTACCAAGACATGCTATAATGAGCACTTGATCAAATTTGAGAAGGCAGCAATTACTATTGCAGAAGAAATTATGCTGGAAAGTGCAAAGAGGTTGCATCAGAAGATTACTTTGGAACAGCCCGAAAAAATTGAGGAATTTCAAGAATATGATGTGGCTTGTGTTGGGGTAACCGTAGATGGTACATCGCAAAAACGAGGGCATTCATCAAAAATAGCAGTAACTTTTGTTATATCTGTTGACACTGGTGAAGTTCTGGACTTCAGTGTAAAATCACTTATCTGTCATGAATGCAAAGCTCGTGATGCCATGAATAAGGAGTCCCCAGAATATCAACAGTGGAAAGAAAACCTCCAACCGAACTGCCAGATAAATTGTGATGGGTCATCTGAGCAAATGGAAGCTGCAGCTGCTGTTGAAATGTTTCAGAGAAGTGTGTCAACAAGAAAATTGAAGTATACAACATTTGTTGGTGATGGAGACAGTAGCTCTTATGGAAAGGTGGAAGAAAAGTATGGTGGACAATATAATGTTACTAAAGAAGAATGTGTTGGCCATGCCCAAAAGAGACTAGGCACAGCATTGAGAAAGTACAAAAAAGACATGAAAGGGAGAAAGCTCTCTGATGGAAAAACTGTTGGAGGAAAAGGTCGCCTTACTGATAAAGTGATAGATTGAATGCAAAACTATTACGGCAAAGCCATTAGAGAAAACAAAGGAAATTTACTAGGAATGCAAACCAGCATCAAGGCTATTCAGTGCCGTATGATTAGGAACATTAAACAAAGACTTGAGGAACAACACCAGCATTGCCCTAAGTCTGCAGACACTTGATGTAAATTTCGGCGTGACAAAAGGAATGGTACATCATCATACAAAGATGATAATTGCCTGCTGCAGGTGTTTGAAAAGGAACTCGATCCAATCTTCAAGCACCTGTCACACAACGAACTTTTAACCAGATGCCTGAAAGGAAATACTCAGAACAAAAATGAAGCCATTAATGGTATTCTATCGTCAAAGTGCCAAAAGACAAGATTTTTGTGGGTCTAGAAAGGTACGGATTGCTGTTTGTGAGACAGTTGTGGAGTTCAACACTGGATCAGCCAGTAAAGCTGTCCTGATGAAGATGTGTGGTGTCAGTGAGCCTGGAGAAAACAGTATGAGAGCTTTCAGGTCTCAGGACAAATTGAGATCTCAAAGTGCTGCTCAGAAAGTCAGCCAGAAGTATCATCTGCAACAACAGAAGCGAAGATCACAGCAAAAGGCCAAAACTGATTCTGCTTCTTACCACCCTGGGAACTTTGGTTTAGCTCCAGAGCCAGAGAAAGTTGTTGTCCAGAAACTCAAGCAAAGAAAGTCTAAAGAGCCTGAAATAACTAGTGTATTGTACAAATCAAATTTGTTGTTCCTTTGATGGAAGTAGTAGGTTTACCAAAACATCAGTAGGCATTTGAGAACAGTTGATTTGAACTGGTATGTTTATAAAACTTGTGAATATTTTTATAGCTAATTTTTTACTTTGATGGGGTATTCTTAAGATTCACACTAATTTAGGTATTTGTATTTATAACTGAGGTTCTTTTGACTATTGTTTGTATTCACAACTTACTGAAGCAAGAAGATTAAGAAATATATTATATAATCTTTATTTGCCGTTTTCTCAAAAGTGTTGAATTGATGTGACCTAAATTAATACACATCATAACTGACTGGCAATTTGATGGATAGACTTCATTTTTGGACATAAGATGTGTTTTTTCATGATCTGTGCAATAAGTGAACAAATTTTTGTGACGAGCAATACTTTAGTGGTTACTGTGGAAACCTGGCATTTAGCCACATTTAGCCAGATTAATATCACAGAACAGAATCTCTTCACTTGTTGCATACTCTACCACCAAAAGATCATCTTCACCAAATCTCAAAATAATATCTCTTTTTGTTCTGGAGTTACTTGGTTTAACAGATCTTACTGGCAGCCATTTTATTAGCCGTTACTATGGTAACGGCATTGGGTATTGTATTGAATGATGTTGGGAAATGGTTTACTTAATATTATTTCCATGGTGGGAGGTTCATTCAATGCTTTATTGCACCTATTAACTTACTTCCTTCACAAACCTGTTTGCGGCAGTGAAGGGCTAACTACCACCAATTCCAAGCTAAATGTAGACACCACTGACAATTACCGAATTATTTTATAATTGTATCTGGACTGCGGAATTGCATGGAAAAAGAACACTTCACTTGATATGCGCAAGTTGGTTTTTTGCATTTCAAATCTTTTGCTGTAGTTTATTGAGACATTCTATTTCCAAACAATATTGACAACTTATTTTGTTAAATCTGTGTTTGACAAGGAATCTCCGTTTATTTCTGCAAAATGGAGCTATTTACTGTATTTGTGCTAAGAAAAATGAATATCGAAGCGCGAAATAGAATCTTAACCTTTACCTTATCTATTCGAACAATAAAAAACGTATCTGGGTAGTTTTTGACTTACAACAATTAAACAGTCAAGGGGGCAATTGTCTGAAAAAATCCTCGGACAGTAAAAGTTAAGTTCATGGTTCCGTTCAACCACACGACTAAATAAAAAAAAATTGATCGCTTCTCAACAGGTTTATAAGGACGTTTTCCTACGGCACGTGCTGAATCTAGAATTTAGAAATTCCCTCGGGGAATACACCTCCCTGAAAACAAAATATGGAACTCCATTTCAAACTCTGTATGGAAACTTGTTTAATGTGAGTCGAGATGAAAAAAGTTTGCCTCATGCGCAAATTTTGCTAACAACTCGTCGATCTTTCTACAATAAGTTTCCCTCGACTACTTAACCATCCTACACTTCTAAAGACGTTCACCTTTTCCAAGTTTAAATACTTAGGCATAAACAACAAGGACGAGATAATTGGCGTGAGACAAACGTACCTTTATTCAAAGTCTTAGAAAATCCAAAGTTTTTATATAAATTTATAGAAGTTGAAAACCATTTCTTAATTCTTTGACCAATTAACACTCAGACTTTAAAATGGTACGAAAACTCTTGTCTCAGAAGGACTATTAGAGGTTATGTAAGAAGCAACGTACTTTACAAGTAATGTGTAAAGTACGACCTGCCGAATTGTATAAGGATTTACAAGGCGAGCTTTTGAGTTACTTTTTAGGAGTTTTTGAATTATTAATGAGTTGTATAAGTAACATATCGTCTTCAAGGAGTTTTTGATCTGATTTCCAAGCGCCGAGAAGAGAAATGAATAACAAGGCAACCAAAGTTTTTTAACCGAAGACGACGTGTTTGGAAATCAGATCTAACTCGACATTCGAGTGCCTGATGTAGCTTCTCAAGGATTTATATATCGGGTTTGAAGTCGAACTTTAGTAAAAAATTAAGATCCCGGTTTCATGTACGACTCGATTCAGATTTTCTTTGTGTTTTCTGCACGAATTATTAATGAGCTTGAGAATCGTCATCAACATTTTTTAGAGTTGCTTGCATACGCAATCGTTGAATATACCTTTCTCTAATCCTTAAACGCCCAAACGTATGTTCTTTTGTTCTCTCATTTGTATATTTGTTATACAAAGTATATTCAAAAAAAGCACAACCCAATTAAAAATTATAATGATTATTCCTCAGAAATCACTTGCTTTACCAAAGGTTATTTGTAGAGAATATCAACGGAGCATGACTAGGGTAGCGTTTTTTTTGGTACACGCTGTAAAGGACACTGAACGTTAATAGGGTTAATGCTTTGCTAGCTTCTCGAGTGTATTTTATATAGTGTATTTTTTGCTGTTATAGTTCGATGCTGGTGGTGTGGCTACGGTATTTCTTTTATAAAATAATTTCTTGAAATGGTTAAAAAATGCTAACAATGATGTAAAAGTAGAGTGCTGTGTTGGCAGTTTTGAACAACTTGTTGAAAACCAAAAGGGTTGGGAAGCTGCCTGAACTTAGGTGTAGAAAAACTGAAATTTCGAAGGACGGCCACCAAGTTCCGGCAGTTTCTCAATTCTTTTGTGTTTTTTTGGATAAAATGCTGTATGACTGACTCAAGAAGCGTGCGTTATTGTTTAGCGCCATTCGACGCATACGCGGTTTTTTTTAAAGTTTGTTGGAATCTCAGCGATGAAAATGTTCCAGTAAATGCTGGTAAAACACTTTGTTGTATGAAAACCGTGGCTCAGCTAGTGTTCTGGTATTCCTTGATTCATTATTTCTTGTAAAAACTATAAATTTTATCATAAACAAGAAACGAAGTTCAAGATCCGCCGGAGTTATCACGTCGGAGTTGGTTTTGTCGAGTTATAATGGCAAGGGCCACACAGTCAACAACGAATCAAATTGTCTTGTTACTCACTTGTTGTATACATTTTTATAGGTTCGCCTTCTTGATGGACTGGATAAGACAATCCGGTTCTTTCGCGACGAATTAGACCGGGTTAATAAAGTGCAGCGTGAGTTATGATGTTTCATTCAAGAAACCGTAGGTGGCCAATGGAAACGCTCCATGGAAGACATCCTTTTTAACTCTTTCAATTTGTCAATTTTTCATTCTTATGTGAATAGAGAGGACACTGACAGTGGGTTCTTTAAATTACTTCAATTTAACAACTTGACAGAAGGACCCCTTTTAAAAACAAAACAGAATACATTCTAGCAAACAAACGTGGGAAAAAAGGACTGAAGAGACAATGGCTACGGTGAGGAGAAAAACTCAAGGTTAGGCGAAGTCAGTTGGGAAATGCTGCAGTAATTGTTCTACTAAGCAGGAAAAAACAGCCTTTCGAAGAGCCTGAAAGAAAACTCTGCTGGAGAAAACAAAAACTAGAGGCTGCAGCTGCAGATGCCTATTTATTTAAACTAAACAAACACATGAAAACCGCCGCTACCTCTTACGAGGCGTAATACGGCTATCTACTTAAAATTAAATCTGCTTAAAGTCAGCATAAGGGTTAACGCCGTTTTTAAAAACTGATATTTTAAATGACGTTATTGTGTGCTCAGAATATATATATATATCGTTGCTTAAATGCCCTCTTTTTTCAAGAATAGTGATTAGTGTAATGTTGCCGAAATTAAATTGAGAAAAATAAGTTTAGGAAAGTTACTCCATATGCTCAGTTTTCTTAGTTCAAATGACATTCGCGGATTTGTGACATAGAACGGTAAATTTATCCCATTAAATATGACTAAATTAATCTAATCATTTAACCGATTAGGCTGGGATTTCTTTCTTTGGTGTCGCCATAATACCAAAGAAACGTTCTACACCTATACCTTTGTCGCAAGAGAAGGCAATGCAGTGGCAGTCGTTTCAGTAAATTAAGGACAGCAGGAATTATTAGAATATACCAAGCTCGAGGGTTTTTATTTTGTCAATTCAAGATCCACGTATTGTATCTGCGTATAACATTTCTTATTGAACTAAACTTTCACGTCTCCTTTGAAGCCTTTGTATAAGTAAACTTGTTTAGCCCGCGGTGTATCGGGCTTTTTGTCAACATAACAGATATTTTCAGAGCTATGAGTCATTCTTCCATGCATCGAACGATCTTTCTCCAAGCAGTTGGATCGTACGGACTTAGCACTGCTTTGGTATTGGGGATGTGTAAAAAATCTTCCTGTATCTTTCTTAGTTTTTACATTTTTATTTTTTTCGTTGGATCCCGATTGCGACGTCTCCTCATTTTCATCCCACCAGTATTCGAACTCCGACGATTTCTCAATAATTCGACGAGCATCTCGTTCGGCCTCAACCGCTAAATCCGTATGATAAGCGTTGATGGACGTCAAACTGCTAGCTCTACTCCATAACGATGCTGGGAAATGTTCGTCACCTCTGATAGACTTTCGCGCTGAGTAAGTCAGTTTAAATGGAGAACTGGATCTAAGAAGCACCAATGGACATGAATTAATTTTTAAGTCCTAACGCGATCCGGTCATTGTGAACCTCTTTCGGAACACACGGTTGCCTTAATTGTCGTTTTACTATGTCGAGACTTCATTGCGAGAACTTAATAATGAAACTATGTCCTTATAAAAGTTACATATTATATGGAAGTTCAATGTGATTTATTGTAATTTTCATGACATTTTCACAAACCATTTGCGATATTATATTGCTGATATCTTTTCCCGTCGATACAAACGATTCTAAAAAAGATTCTGGAAAAGTGGACCTGGCTTTTCCACCTACTTCCATATCCTAAATGATGTTCTTTTTGCATTTCTTTCCCTTCAGAAGTTTCCTAAAACTATGTAGGAATTCGTTAAGGCCTGTTTGCTCCTCTGATTTCGTGTGATTGACATCTTGGCGAGTCAAACGCTCGAGAGCATCGAAGATGAACTTGAGCGACCCATAAGCATATATCTTGCTTCAGTGGAAGATTACATACATCAAGATAAAAATTGCGAGGCATAAAATCGTTTATGTATACGCGTCTTTAGACTGAAATGTCCATCTCCTCTGTGACGTGAAAAATTCAGTGAGACAAACAGCGATTTTGTATCGTAGTATTATTTATTGTACCGTAACCCTTTCCAAGTTATGATGGAAGTATGACAAGAACTACAGTTTTTTTCTTCGAAGTGTTACGAGAAAGATACACGAAGTAGCAATAGGTGCAATCAGTAGTGTGAACATAGGACATTTAAATTGTAAGTAGCAAAGGTAAAACCAAAGGCGCTCGTAAACGAGTGATGTTTTATTTATATAATCGAAAAATAAAGGTTCCGGTGTGAGGATCTCTCTGCTGGTTCACACGTGAAATTTTTGATCAAGTATTTTTGCACTTGACGACAAAAAATTAAACGGCCGGCTGTAGAGATCCGCCCTTGTCGGGAGAAAGGGATCTCCGTCTGGTGAGGTACCCAAGTTGAAATTACTTCTTTGGAAGCCGTTGTCCCTGACATAAAAATTTAAAATCAGTTCAAGTCATTATTTTTTAAGAGTTTTGTCTGGAGACATTTTTGTGGGTTTTGTACAGAGGCTTGCAATTAAATTCCTCCTACCCAACTTCCAAGTCCTATTGATAGTCGACAATATTGGCTAAATGATATAACTTTTATGCATTATCATTCCATTAGGTCTCTTGCCTAGTCCGCCCTTTTCGGGCTACTGATTTACGTTTAAAATAGACAATGACTCTCCATCATGTTCATCTCACTAATTCGTTATTTTTAAGCCTGATTGGTCAACTTGTCAAATGCCTTTTTTTTGCTACGAAAAGACCAAATTTTTTTATATTGTACGTTTCGCACCAACAAAGGGCCTTCACTCGACACGTCAGTTATTTATGTTATTTGAAAGTTTTGGCAGCTCCGAAGTAATTTTTTCTTTAAAAATTGGCTAGTGTAATTTTGTGTACGTTTCTGTCGATCCAATCTACATCGTGAGGTCATTCACTTGCCTGGTTACTTATTTCATACTTTCGCTTACGCTTAATTTTACATGAAATGATAATTATAATTGGTGAAGGAAACTGTCGAGTGTTAACCGGGACCAGTTTCGAAAAAATTGCAACTCTAGGGCCTCCGGCTGGGAATCGAACCCGCGACCCTGCGAATCTAGTGCAGTGCTCGGTTAACTGAGCTACGAAGGCCGTTACCGAGAGCCTGGTCACGAATTCTGTTTATGTATCAGTGGGAATGGCGGTTGGGTCTCAAAAATATATCATTACGACACTCGACAATTTCCTTCACCAATTATAATTATCGTTTCATGTTAGTGAGTGTCAATGCCAAATATTCCTAGAGTGTATTTTACATGTGTTTTCCTCCAACATAGCCATCGTATTATTGCCTTCTCTGTCTCAAGGGATTAATTGCAAACAATCAATTGTCAAAAACTCATAACCAACAGATTATATAGAAGAAAAATTTTAAATGGTTCAGAATATTTGGTGCATCATAATGTAAACCCACTTCGAACGGCTATAGACCAGTTCACTTTTAAGATGAATCATGGGTAATTAATAACAAATATAAACTTGACCCGTAACCACTAACGGGGATTTACTTCTTTTGAAATCTGCCCTGATTACCCATTCAGAGAGGTTGTTGTGTCTATTTCAGAGAGACTGCTGTGTCTATTTCAGAGAGGCTGTTTGTATGTATGTACTGTACGTATGTACTGTACGTATGCACTGTATGTATGTATGTATGTATGTATGTATGTATGACCTGGCCGAAATCTCAAGGCGATCGAAAAATTCGATCTTCTGCAGCAATCGTGTCAATTTCTATTGTCAATGGAAATTGACATGATGAACGTGTTTTGAAAGGATCGAAAACTAAGTAATATTTCGACGCTATTCATATTTCGAGTCTGCCTTATGAAAATCGCTTCCAACGCTATGGTGATGGCTAGATAGTATACTTAAAATTAGTTGTATGAAAGGAAACTGAGAAAGAGTCAACTGATATGCGACTGCGGCGAAGGGCGGAACCTTAGTTTAAGGGAAACTTTCTTGAATTCACTCGAACGCTATCATCAAGATCCCAATCTTGCGAAATGTTCGAATCTCACGACACATTCCACAATTCGTTGTTACGTTTGTGTGCGTCATGCCTCGTTATGTTTAAATATTTTATCCTGGCTAACGCCTGAGTATTTTACTCAAGCCAAAGCCAGATGATTTTATTTGTCTATGGGAAATTTACTATTAGAAAAGATTTGATTGACACAACGATTAACTCTTGATTTCCAAATTTCCATTTTTGGTTATACACGCTGTTTAAGTTTACAAATTACCTTACCCTGTTCTGTGCCTTATCCAAGCTCGGGCCAAAGTAAAACACGAGACAAGCATAAATAGACCAGTAAAGCAT
The DNA here is from genome assembly GCA_036872915.1 of Nanipora kamurai. Lineage (NCBI taxonomy): Eukaryota > Metazoa > Cnidaria > Anthozoa > Scleralcyonacea > Helioporidae > Nanipora > Nanipora kamurai. Next base: position 18,724 of record JBAHVQ010033510.1, on the reverse strand, counting down.
GACAAGCTGATCACAATTACAGTCCACGAAGGTATTGACATGGTTAGAAGTTGATCTACAGAACGAAAGAATTTAGCTGGGACGTTTGGTACCTTTTGGGTGCTTTTTTCACAAATGGAAAAGTATTTCAAGGGGATGAGGAAACAGATGGTAGTGTTCTTTATCATCTCTGAATAACCGTTCATTAAAGACAACGCACTGGTGAACTAATTACACAGAAAAGAGGAAAGTCTAGAACTATTTACCATCAGAAGGTAAGTTTCATTTCTTACCTTTACCCAGGTTACTAGTGAGGAAAATGACCACTTTCAGGAAAGTACAATCTTGGCGTTTAAATTACTAATGCTCATTTAAACGATAACGATGTCTGAAACGATGCGGAGTGCAACAAGTCAATGCATCTTATATACTTTTTAGGTCTCTAAAGTAATACCTGACCACGTGACCAGTCAATCAAGCATTTTAAGAATGCAATTCAAAACAAGTACAAAGCTAGATATAATATCATGAATTGAACTTGTCAAGCTTGGGAGGGATTAATAATGAGCTGCGATTGATGTTCAGCAATGAGGGTGTCCTGAAAGTGCGCAAGTTCTTTTGTTTTACGTTTATTAGTACAGTACATCACGGTTGATCGATTAAACCTAAATGCTGCTATTAGGTAGCTGCTTCATTACACCAAAAGCTTAATGTGTTAATTCAGTCGGTGGGAAAGTGCACACATTTGTATAAAGTTGAGCAAAAACGTTGAACAAAGCAACGTTTTTTTGCCCCGTTTCAAGACAATTTATCTCGATTGATTATGATGATACACACTCCTTCCGGAATTGGTTTAAAAAATACCTAACTTTCGTTGCCCTGTAACTTACGAACCATGCACAAACAGCATGTGAAATAAATGTGTTGTTCCATGTCAACCAAAAAGTGTATTGAGGTCGACTAGAGTGATATTCGAATTCACATCGCGGTGTTCCTGCTGTAGTGCGGGATCTCTGATCAAGCAATGGAGCTGTCGAGTTAAACATCAATACAGGCACTGGATTGATTTTAACGAATGGTTAACTGAGCTGAAATTTCAAAAACTTAATCCAAATCGAAATTTTCTTCATTTAATCACAGTTTAGATTTTAAGCGATATCTTCATCAGTCTTGGTTGAATGATATTTCAGTGGGGAGCAGGATTAAAACCCCGTCATTGAGAGAACTAGTTCAATTGGTTGACTGTTGCCATCTCGTCAATTAAGTAAACCTAATCTCTAGGAGGGCTGAAAAAAACCAATGTACACATGCGCACTTCTAGAGACTTTCTAGGGCCAGCCATCTTCATTGGGCCAGAAATTCCCATGTAAAAGGGAGGTGAAATCCAGCTCTTTTACAACGGCTAGCCCTACCAAGAGGGCTGGCTCGCTTCCATGTAAACACCCCCTAAGTCGAGCCCTGTGTAGATATTTTAAAACCCTTTATTCACTGTGGCTTGACTAAGATCCATTGTTTCATGGGTATTGGATCGAATTCGGCGGAAAGATTATTTAAGTCTTCATCTAGATTCAATATTCGAGTTAGAAAAAAAATCGCAATTGCACAACTGTTATCGAATTAGTACTTCTTAAGTAGAATCCTATCATAATATATCTGTCTACATATTGGAGTATTTTAAAATGGTATTTTTACATTCTTCTGCTGGAATACTATCACTGAACTTCCTCTTCCTATTCTTAGATGCCATTTACCTATCGCCCGACCTCGCCAAGTTAACAAAAGTGACCATTCTGAAATTTAATAGATTGATTTAAAACGGCCGCGTTTTTGAAAGTGCCGTGCAAGAACTTGTGGTTAGATATGCGCAGGAAATGTGCATAATGATTAATTTGGAATATAACCTGAGACGTAATGCGCAAGCGCAAGTCCAATTTCGGAAATATGTCTTTCTTTTCCACCTTTAATTTCAGAGAAATTGGTTGAGGATAAAAGCAAAAAGGCTAGGACGGTACAGTTCGCGGGAAATGATGGTCAGTCTAGCAATAAATGAGCCCAATTGTTTTGAAACTCTGTTCTCACACCCAATTTCAATCTCGGTCAGTTTCACTCAGACAGTTTTTGTTCGAAGGCCACTCAAAATTAATACGTTGCACATGTGGTTGAGATGATTATTTTCAACATGATTTTTGACCGTTTAAATCCCAGCCACGAGATGTTCATTTCATATCTTATGTATATGAGAAAGTAGGATTGCAATATTCAGTACCAGTTGCAGAATCAGTAAACATACTTAATGCAGAAGGTGTGGGTTCTTTTTTCCAATTTGTTACCCTATGTTTTCTTCTTCGATCAAATTCAAGTAAAAGATGTTTTGGATCTAGTTGCCTCAGGCCAGTCAGGCACTCAGTTCGCTGCCGTGATGAACCTTTTTCATATTGATGCTTTAATTGAAATACTTTGTATGCATATCAGTTTGCCAAGTCCCTTTCACGCACTTGCCTCGTTTGAATGCAAAGATTCTTTTGAATATCTCTCATAGCAATGAGGCCAGGAGATCTAACTGATATGCCCATAAAAGAATATTGTATGATGAACCATTCATGAATAACATCCATTAGGATTCACAGTTTGCGTGACAACTGAGGTAGTTTCCAAACTACGGTACAACATTGATATAAAAGTAGAGTGCTGCGTCGGCAGTATTGTACGGATTATAGATAATCAAAAAGTTTGGGAAACTGCCAGAACTTAAGAATGGTTGAACTGCCTTTTCGATGGAAGGGCCTTCGCTCGAAACTTCAGTTTAACCATTCTTAAGTTCCGGCAGTTTCCCAAACCTTTTGATTATCTATATACGGTACAACATTGCATGCGATGTTGTACCAATGACTAAATATTGTTGGTGGCAAATTGTCAGGGCGCTGTCCTCTGACGTCGGTAACTAGGGTTTGATTTAGTGCCTAAGCTGATGTGTGATTAAAGTTGGTCACTTCGGTCACTGTACATGTGAGAAGACTGTTGTCCAATTTGACTCTACCAAGTACCACATGCAGGTTTTCCTGCTGTAGTAACATTGAACCCAAGAGGGATTGCACTCACTGAACCTCAAAGTAGAACAGTTTAGCTGGTATGGTAAGTGAACATCAATGAAGATACTCTGCTTTACTTTATATTGTGGACGAAGACGACTTCAAGTCAGCGTGCAACATTAGGATTGGAGTTAGGAAAAGAATTAATTCTTTTTTCCTTTCATAACGTGTAGTTATTTATGCCTTAAGAACATTTACACGACCAGACATACATACAAACATCTACACCCTTGCACGAACCCGCAAACACATGCACATAATTACAAACTATATTACTCCACAGACCAAGACCTCAAAAAATTGTACCAGTCAAGCGGACAAAAGTTATAACTGTAACTTTCAATATCTCTACTTTATGTTTATACATGATAACTCTGTCAATTTGTCAGCTTTCAGTATTTATTAAGCACTATACGCAGAACGGGAGATCTCTGCTTTTTAATCCGTGATCATCTTTATTGGCTGGTATTGAAACAGGCTAGGTCGCGAGAGAACTCCTAAAACATGCAACGCTAACAGGTTATAGTTTTTGAAAGTTAAATGGATTTAAGAGTCAAGCTAATTCAATTCTAAGATCTGATAATTTCCCCCAAATGTGATGCATGGAGCTTTCCTTTCTGCAACATTCCTTGGTTACTATAGCTACTCGGGATTTGGTGCCAAAATGTTGCTGGGCTCATGCTTTTGCATAATGGCCAAAGAAGTCGACGGCTCAAGCAGCGTGCAAAACGTTTGGAGGGAGGGAGAGGATGTGAGGACAGTTATTTTGAGAGTCTTTTTGCAGCAAATAAACCGAGTTTAACTTCTCTTATTTTGCCTTTCAGAAAAACTGTGGGGGAGATAAGGTACGTGCTACCCTTCCCTCGGCAGCTGATATACCGTATGCCAGTTATTACAGCTGTTACAGTTCTTCTTGCATTGCACGGATACTGCATGCGAATGTTATGCATAATTGTTGGTACATTTACTGGTTTTGTAAAACTGCCCTTTATAATGAAACAACTTAACTGTCATTCCTAGGATTGATGAGTATGTTCACTGTGCAAAATATTTATGCCTGGCATCGTTTCGGCGGCGGTTTTAGTTAATCCAAGTATTCCTACTTTATAGCCCCGTTTGCTACGGGCATATGGTAGCAGCAATAGCTGAAACTCTGCTCTGGCTGGTAGCATATAGCTAAGAAAAAAAGACATGACTTGTGACATTCAGAAAAAAAACTTTAAAAATCTAGTAGAATGTAAAATATCAGTCCCCGTTTTTTATTTTTACCCTAAGTTATTGAATTTCCTTTAGACGATTCACTGACTTAGAAACGCCACATTCATTCCGGCTAAAACTTATAAGTCACGGGAATGCGTCGTCCCGATGTAAAATAATGTAATATCCAGAACCTCATTGTTCCTTTTCTGCTACAACAACAGAAGTGATGAAATTTTTGCGACAACGACAGAGAAAAACCACCTCATTTTAATACTTGACACGCGAGATTGAGCAATAAAGAACCGCTTAGCAGGTGTCATTGCAGGGGCATCATCACGGAGATTCAGTTGATTTGGATTCCGCATGCGTTAATAAGAAGCTACTATGGTCTCTTAATATTATCGTCTCTGGGTAAGCACATACTCATCATATTGTCATCTCATTTTAAAGTGTTTTTCTTTGTAGGTAAGTTACATGTAGTAAATTATGAATCATCTATTAATCTCTTGCTGTTTTCCACGGCAACCACTTCCTGATAATACAAAATACTGTGTCTTATCCAACGAAACTTATTTCAATTGCTCCCGTTTAGTATCTTCTTCTTTCCAACATCTCAGGTACGGCCGCCCTCCTATTTGTGATGAAAAGAGTCAAGTAAATCTCAAGTGTATTCCAGAGGTAGCGTCATTTTGTTGCACTAAGTTAGGAACTTGTATTTTTTATTTTAGTTCCACTCTGTAGGACACAGTGAGAACGTTAGGTTCCTGATCAAGTGACAATTGTTCGCTCTGCGTTGTACAAGTCCTTCACGAAGAATGTTGTCTTGGTATATCATTACACTAGCAATTGGAGTACTTTTCATTCCGTTTGCAGTACTTGGTGTGATTTATTTATTATGGGAAACTAAAAAACTGGTTCGAAGGTGAGACGGTTATAAAGATTCCTTCACAAAGTTATTTGTGATTAAATGTGCATAGCTCTTACATTTAGTCTGTCGTAGACCCTCCGAGAATGATTCAGGTGAATCAATTCACCCCACTTTCCATCATAGTCGTGGATTTTGGTATGTCTTACTTAAGATATAAGCGTTGAGAATTAGAGTATATCAGATCATATTTATATTCAATCACTATAAGAAATATATTGGCTATCCTGACGTACTGAATGAACTACGGGTAAACTTCACCCTTATAACTATAATATTAATCACATATTAATGATAATAGTAGCTATTTTAAGTTAACCCCCCTTTAATTAGCAAGTGCCTACTGGGACGAACTTTGCTGAGTTCACGGAATATTTTCACATTCTCATTTGTAAGCTCGCGCAAGAATTGAGCTTTTATCGTTGATCGGACATATAGTGGTCACTTTGGTCAGTTTGGTCAGTTTGGTCAGTTTGGCCACTTACCAAACATGGTAAGGTTTTACGTATTCTTTTAATTCCAGAAAATATCTTATAGAAATAATTGTATTCAGTGTTTATTGATTTACAATTTGGTTGCCACAGTAGCAGATGGTAATAATCCAGTTACTAAAAAACGTTTATCAAGAAAAAGAAGCGGATACAGCGGTCAAGAAATCTTTAGGGTATTTTTTTCTGTAGATTTTCCAGCGAGTACCTAGGCACATGACCAGAAATTTTTAAGGGGCTCAAAGCTGTCTTTTGAATAGGAAAAGAAGCCAAGTTGGCCCCCTAAAATTGTAGATAAACATGCTGAGCAATGTCGTGATAGGTAGTAAAACACTTTTGCCATCAAAAAATATCGCTGAAATAAATGAGTTAGAGTGTATCGATTGAAACACTGTCGATCCATAAATCGCCTAATTGCTCTTCCACCTTATTTATTTTCAAATTAAGCTCGGTAACCACAACTTTTCTTTTTATGAAAACATCATACCTATGGACATGTCAATCATTAAACACATTTTAAAAATTTCAAATTTTTAAAATTTTTAAAACCTGTAAACTTTTGTTTTTTTAATGGAGCGGTCATAAAGTAAGTGATACCCCGGGGTGGAGGATATTTTAAATTTTGTTGAAAAATTTTCATACCCCATCAAAATTGTCGAATTATAATTGGTACCCCATCCAGATATGCCCTTCATGTTTCGTACCCCATCATGAAATATAAATGAAATACACATGGGTTTTTTTACAACTTTTCAAAAAAAGGTTGGTTGGATATGGAAACACTTTTCTCTATATCCAACCAGTATTTTATTTACACCTTATATTTACACTTTTTGGACCATGAATAGAGCCTTAATATTAATTAAACAACATTAACTTTTTTATTTTGGAACAATCAAATTTTGTTTCGTACCCCCTCTTTACAGTGATAAATTTGTGTCATACCCCACCCGGATCCCTGAAAAAAATTTCATACCCCATCCCAATATCCTCCGCTCCGGGGTAGCACTTACTTTATGACCGCTCCCTAAGTTATGAAAAAAGTTGATGCATGCAACAGAATAGTTTAAAATTTGCTTACCGATGGTCCATCCACGAAGAAACGAGAGTCAATGAACTCTTTTTTATTTAAACGAGGTTAAATTATTTATTAAACTTCCTGTCATTGTAAATAGTTTATTATATCGTCAGGATTCACATGTAATTAACATAAACTCTAAAGATGTTGCATGATTAGCAACGAAACGTCAGTTCTATAAAATTAAAAACCGATTGTCAATGTCTATCTTATTATGGGCTTATTGAAAGTTATTTGCTGGGCTTTGATATTTATAACAAGATTACGTTCTCCACCTGGTTTGTCTATTGCCAGGAGGTTGTACAGTAATGTGTTGTTCCTGTATCTGGGAATCTACCTTGCATTCGTAGTTTTGAATTATATTTCAGTTTAACCATATAATAAATTACTTATTGAAATCGCTTATTCGGACCTCTGTCTTCGAACGGAATTCGATTTGCTACGCTAGTATCGTTCCGTACCTGAAAACATTGCTCTGATATCTAATTAGTTCCAACTCACGCTCAGTTAATAAGTAGTGATCATTGTGGACGATAACAGGTTAGGTTGGTCGGTATAAGATGCTTTGTAAGTAAAAGAGATAACTGCCTGCGACAACCCCACCCATTCACCGACACCCAACGGTAAATTACCTCGGTAAATTCTTGTACCCAGTCATTCCCATCTTTAATTTCTTCCAATTATTGACATGGTGTTACCACTATGTTGGAACCGTTTGAACGGCATTATAGTGAGCCACAAAACATTTTATTCTCATAACTAATTTAGATATTGGACCGAATAGAGTTCATAAATTAGATCAAGGTTTAATCTGGTTTAAATGGTGCCTTGGACATAATGTACTGTTATAAAATGTTATAAAGGAGCAAATTCCAAGGATGTTAGAATGCCGAAAAACCTGAAAAAGATTGGGTCAGACAGATGTGTGAACAATGTCATAGGTAAGAAATATTTCATAATCTGGTGACCTACAGCGTTAGTCTACCTCTTCCTTTGTAGGATCGAAAACAAGTGGGATGGTGTGAAGTTGGGTGGATCAAGTGATAGGATGGCTGCAGTGAGGCTACCTGGCTCAGGAAAAATGCTAGAACTAAAGATCGGTGGCACAGTATCTTCAACGTCATCCGTTCATCCTACGAAAGAAACATGGTTAAACATTCAAGCATCAAGCGAAATTCTTTCAAATGGCACTGAAAGAATGACCATGAGAGACTTTCAAGATATGTTTGACAAGGTACCACAGAACCCATCTCAAAAAGAAGAGGGAAAAGGAAAAGATGAAAAGGGAGAACGTGAGGATCAAAAACACTCAACTGCATAATTGGACGATTCAACGAAAGATTGAGGACTTCATGCAGGGCGAATATTTGACGTCAAAGGCGTGTATATTAAGGAAAATAATGCTGATAAAACTGTATAAATTAACGCAACCCGATTTCTCTCCATTTTAAAAGTCAGATCATGTCACATGACTCTTCGCTCTGGCGTGTTCGATTGCTGGCAGAATTCTTGCTCACTATTCATTTGTGAATGTTGCGCAATGCATCCTGAGGATTCTCTGCAGTGAATCACATACACCTGGGCGATCAGAGATACTGCAACAATCATGCCGTGTAGATCAAGTTTGACTTCTGGATGGCTGTAGGGTTCGTGAAGACTTTAGTATTTTAGCCTGGCTAACGCCAGACGATTGTACTCGTCAAAGAAAGAACTCTCTGTCACCAAGAAGTTGAAAAGCGCTCATACACGAGTGACTTCCTGTCTCGTGATTGTCATCCTGATGTATGCATGAAAATCTTGCTTCGTAGACTGTCCTTGAGTAGTGCATACACCTGCCTGGGGTAGGTTGTTCATAGCCTGGATGGCTTATCTGGAGAATAATTCTGAATTAGTGAATGTCATTATCAATACATTGATTAACCAAACATAAATTTTATCTACCCAAGAGAACTATCCAGTGGGCATCTCCATAATCAGTGGATAAATTCAATTTAAATTCAGTTGTTCGGTGCTTGTAACCGCTGCTCACTCGTAACAACTTATCCGCCGGATGAGCTATCCAGGCTTTGAACAACTGACCACAGAAGTACGGTGTACAATCGAAACACAAGTTTATACATGCAAACTTGCATTAAACCTGCCTTCCGACAATCGCATGGAACATATTGAATGGTCAAAATTGACAAACAAGGCGGGAATTTTAGTTTGGTAACGAAAATCAAACCCTGCAAAGTATTGGTTCAAGCCATAAATTCGATGTAAGATTAACATGCATGCCATTATTTATTGCTAACGTCTCGTTGCATTTAGAACGATATTGTTAGATTTAACGAAACAAATCTTGTGAACTGCCATCATACCCACTTGCTGAGTTAACTGTAGGATTGCTCCAATAAATATCAATAATTAAGAGAGCTTTTTAGGAAGCTTCAGGGTGAGATATGAAAAAAAATCCAAATTACTTTTAAATCTACATATCTTAATTATTCTACTTTAGAGATTTGCATACTTTATATGCAAATATACGTGGCAAAATGTATAAATTGTTATGCAAAACTCCATTTGTTGGCCCAAGATCGTGAGAAAAAAGATTGGATGAAATTTAAGAGATTGATTTCGTTCTAAAACAAAATGAAATATGCGAGAACACTATTTGTTTTGTCCAACAGTGCATCATTGAACACAAATATTTCAATTAACAATGTTTCCTGTCTGAACTAAAAAGCACTAAATGGTTAAATTATGTAGTTCGTCATGTGATTCCAGTCAACTGAAGCAATCCCCTGCTGGCTAAAGATTTCTCTAGAAGTTAAAAGGACAGCTTCATTGCTGGATGTTTTGGCCGTTTATGAAGAGATAATTGAGTGTTGGGAAAAGGATTTGTAAGTACTTCAATTGATTTTGAAATGTATGAGAGATTTAATAACGACTCTCAAACAATTAATGCTTAAAGAAATGTTTTTGACGCTCAAACAAAGAGCCCTTAACAAACACTGAAAACTATTTAATTCATATCGATACATTAAGACAACTCTTTCATTCTTGTCTAACTTCTGCTTTATAAAAGATACACCAGCGATTTAGAAATTCCAAGTCCGAGATATTTATTGTTCGAGCCTTTTTGCTAATAAGCTGGTTTTGCCTTTGCCTGTCACGTCAGTAAAACGTTGTCGTAGTTATACGAATGCAATGAATAAATAGAAGTAACTTCCTTTTATTTGTTAATATAAATCTCTTTTGATAAATCAAAAATAGTCAAGCTTTCTTATCTTTAGCAAAAGAATTAGTGCAACGAAATATTAATTTGAGAAATATTACATCAAATTTGTATCGTGTATCCGATGTACTATATTGCGATAAGAGTATCATCCTTCATCCATTATCCATCTTCCGTCATCTACCGTTCATCGTCCATCATCCATTATCCCTATCCATCATCCATAATCCCTATCTATCTACCAAAAGAATTAGTGCAACGAAATATCAGTTTGAGAAATAGTACATCAAATTTGTATCGTGTATCCGATGTACTATATTGCGATAAGAGTATCATCCTTCATCCCTATCCATCATCCATCATCTACCGTCCATCGTCCATCATCCATCATCCATTATCCATCGTCCACCATTCGCCATCGTTCATCATCCCAGCATCAATCATTCTTTCACTCTTCATTCATGCATCATCCATAATCCATTGTCCACCATTATCCACCATCCATCATACACCGTTCATCATCCACCATAAATAGTCCTTCATTCATCATCCATCATCCATAAGCCAAAATAAAAAAGGTATAATCCAAAATCAGTAATCCTTAGTCCATAATTCACGCTCCGTAATCGCCAATCTTTAATATATAATCCATATCGTCTCTGATTCATTATTGTCTCTTTTGTTGTTGTTATTGTTCTCGAATTCAGAAATATTAGTTTTACTTATGTGCAATTAAAGAATTGGATTTGCGGATAATTAAAAAAAAATATTTACGAATGTGTTTTTAATAGATTTTCAATAGTACATGGCACAATATGGGCGGCTGTTGAACACCGCTTAGTTCAAAGCACGTGTACATTATGGCATTTTGCTTGTGAAAAATTACATACATGGCCTTTGACTTGTATGTTGGATTATGTATGAATACAAAACAGGATGTAAGAAAAATAGAAGCGATGAAAATGAGCGAGAAGGATTGAGAGATCGGTATTATTTTTCTTGAATAAAATTAAAGGTGTATTCTGGTTTGGTTTTGTGTCCTTTGCTTTGGCTTAGCTTGAGATTGCTATTTTATTTTTCCTGCATGTCATGATGCGAAATCGACAAGAATTTTGAAGTGAAATTATGTCCATGTCGGATTCGCAATGTATCATCATACTATGTATTGGTTTATATTACTCATGTGTCTGTTTTTATGTTTCAAAAATTCTTCCTGTTTTAATTTTAATGATAGTTTATTATCAATTGTTGATCTGCCTTGTTATACATCAAAAAGTTTTTACAATGTCTGTGTGAATTTGTTTATTACTTAAATGCTTCTGTAGACTGAAAATAATTCTTCTTTAACATCAATTATATGCCAATTTTCTTAAAGACACTATAAGTAGGAGTTTTCAAAATTATTGCGTATGCTTTTATCCTTAGCCTAGTATAAGAATGATAATGTATTTGGTTCATTAGACGGAAAGGACTAATAATTTTTACGTTTTTTTTTCTAACTTAGTTTTAGTACCAGTTATATCTTTAGTTTCTGTCTAGTTTCAGTTCTCGAGTTTAATTAACTTTAGTCTTGTTTAGTTCTTGTCCTTTACATCAATTTTATTTAAATAATGTTTTTAACTCTAGTTTCTTAGCAGCAAACTATTTTAATTACTGTGTAGTTCTGGTCTTTCTTATTAAAATTACTTTGTAGTTCTAGTAGAATTTTAGTCAACTACAATTTATAGGAGTGACTAAAACAGAGTTTTAGTTTGAGTTATATAATTGACCGAAGAGAAGTTCGTAAACAGACTTCCCTGGAAAATGTTACGTTTGATTTAAGACTGCCGAGAACGCTCCAAAGATGTATTTCCTAAGAGCAATATTGCTAAAACGATACGATTTTCTCCAAAAAATCTGCAATATTTTGTCGGAACAAAGAATTTGCTATCCATTGGCAGGGATGGCCCCAATTACCTCTACTTGGGTATTTCCGTTGTTGTTGACACAATCCTTGCATAGTTTAGAAAGGTTATTTCGATCTCCAGAAGTAATCATGGTTTGTTTTTTGTCGCGAGACGTGGGGTTTTTCACCAGAATGCACCTGAACAATATAATCCTTCGGATAATATATACAAATTGTCTTTTGGATTGTATATGATGTGAATACCAATCAGAAAAAATAATTAAGAATTCATCAGCCTTATTAGTCCCTACTGAATTGAGTTTTCTTCCTTGATCTAGACATCTTGTGTTGCTGTAAATCAACGAAAACGGACCTAAACTTGGACTAAATTACAACTAGCATAAATACCAGTAAATGTATTTAAGTAAGCCTAAGCTGAAACAGATAGGAAATTGTACGAGAATAATTAAAATTCTTGGATCAGGCTAAACCATATATCAAGAGTTACACAGACCATGGCTAATGTCAGCACCAAAAGCCGACGATGTGGGAACACCACTGCCAAACGTTTGTGCATGCGTGAGTGTCTGAAGCTTTGAGTTCGTTTCATTCCAGAGGACTAAGCCAGACGCTGTGAAAATATCAAAAATGGGGAAAATTTAGTGATATTTGTCTGAAAATGGTGGCAAACAGCATTCAGATTTTCTTTCAATGCCCATTTCGAATCATAATTTTGAATCAGATTAGAACTTCTTCGTAAGAAATTCAAACAACAAATGCTAAAATATCTTTAGAGGAGAACAAGCATTAAATTTGTGTTTACATATAACTGGAATAGAAACTGACAATTCTATTAAAAAAAATCAATGAAAGTTTATTTGAGGATTTAAAAAACCCAATTAGAATAGCAGTCAATCTAAACGTTAATAAAGTTAATCTAATTTTTACTTAAACTTTATTAATTAATTAATTCTGTCTTTCCTAAAACACGCAATGTAATCACATTTCTTTATACTGATTTAGAACGTATCGGTCGCTGGACGAGGACGTGATGTACACGTGGACATTACTGGTGATTTCAATCGGAGCAACTGTACCAGTGTTTCAGATCTTACTTTTTATTGGTCTTTTCATAAAAGCCCGGAATCGAAAAGATGATGGGTGTGTATAACGTAACAACCTCTAATTTAAAGTTTTGAAAAATTTCGCTGATCAAACTGCGGAACGCCATGGACTCAGAGCACCAGATTGGACTTCAACCCGTTCTGCATGCTAGCCAGACGCTCTAACCATTTAAACCAGTAACGGTTTTTAAATCCGGGACGAAGCAGCCAGCAATGACTTGCTGGACTGCAAGCCGCCAGGTGCCGGTAAATCAAAAAAAAAAAAAAGAAAAATATAAATCTCTAATTTACTCGAAGATCAATGGAGTATCCTAGGGCAATATGACAAAGATGATAAGTCTTTTAATGGTTAACTTTAGTGACCTCTACATTATCAGGAACGTCAGAAACGGAGTATTTTAAATAACATTAAATGATTATTAGGCATTTACACTCAATTACATCAAATGGAAATTTATTAAGTAAAGGAAAGTTTTGAGTGTCAGAATGGTATACTTTTTAGACCCAAACGGGACAAGTTAGTTGCGAAAAATGCAACTCTAGTGTCTCCGGTTAGGAGTCGAACTCGCGAACCTACGAATCTAGTACAGTGTTCTGCCAACTGAGCTATCAAGGTCGATGCCGAGATCCATAGGACTTGTTCCAAAATGGCGCATTATTTAAAATTTTTTTACATGCATATAAATTGGCCCCCATAACGTCGTTTTAGAGCAAAAATTCTTTTGAATTTCGTACATTAAAACGAGTTCATAAGGGCTAATATCTATGCATATAAAAGAATTTTAAATCATCCGCCAGTTTGGAATAAGGTCTATTCCATGGTACGTATGTCATCATGAGTCCCATGACCAAATAAAGATAGGCACATATCTCTAAAAAGAAACTACTTCAGCAGATGCCTAAATCCGAATGTTGAAACACTAAAAATGTAACATACCTCAGTTTTCAACCACATTCTATGAGTGAGGTAACGTACTGTCTGCATCTTAGGGTGGCGCAATCGGAGGACATCTAAACCTGAACTTCTAAATATCTAAAATAGCTAAAAATTCCTTGTATTATACAGAAATAGACAAAATATGCATATTGGGTTTTTATTTCATCGAGAGTTACGGTATTATGAAGTCCGAAGGAGTTTTGTGATACACTGTCATTCCCGTACATAAAATAATACAAAGCAGACGAGATCTACCGAGTTTCACTCAGATACCATTTTCTCGCCGAACTGCGAATCGGAAGCAATGTTTTTCACAACAACTAAAGGTCCATAGTTTCTCTATTCATAGCGTTTTCAACATAGCGATAACTTTCATCATTTCACTCTCAAAATCGAACAATTTTTCCAAAACTTGGCGTGTCGTGAGCCGTGTCCCATCTATCGATGCTACTAAACAGTCGTAACATAGCAATAAAAGGTCAAATTTCAACCAAACAATTATGGAAAACCGGGAGGGGTGCATTCAAATTACTCGTAGACAATATGCCACTATCTGGTGGGAGGAGCTACGGGAGCCAATCGGGATAGCCAATCTCGCGTGTGGGGTAACGTTCTTCTCTCCTCCGGGGCAAATCTGTCATGCAAACAGATTTACAGTTCACTTTATAGTTTATTAGTTTTATTGGTTTTTTTCTATACGACATATTGTCGAGGAGTGAAAATTGGTTTTCTTTTGTTTTAATGAAGAAAACGGTCGTCGTACTCAAATCGTCCGAAGTCTAGTCTAGATAAGGCGTTACGACATAGTCTCGACCGTGTTAAGTAAATTTCCCTACTGTCTATGCTCTCGTTGTATCATTATGTACGTAAGATACTTTTACGTGAAGTCAAATTTATTACTTTGGTACTTAGCTTATTTATTACATTAGTGGTCAAAAGTTAGTAACCTTAATGGATGAGCTCACTATTACATTAGTAGTTGATTTCTATTAAATCAGTGGTTGATTATTACGTTATTGAGCGATACAGCGGCTCCACTAACAGTTTTTCAACTACTCCAGTTTTATATTACGTATTATTAGATCTTTAAACCACGGATATCTAACTGATATGAAACGATAACTAACATCTAACTAACTGATATGCTTTATGATTTTTAACAGAGTACTCGAGTCATCAGATGAAAAACTAAGCAAGCGTGTATGTGTTACGGATCCTTTCACCGGTAAACTAGTAAATTTGGAACGAGTTAGCAATGCTAGCTCCTTACGAAGCTCTAAAAGTGTTGGCTTTATAGCGTACGACAGGTAAAGTAAAGTAATGTTAGATAGACGTAATCCGGGGGAAACCGTCTTGGGATATACATGATTCAGGCGAAAACATCTCTTCACTGACATCCATCTCTTCATGCAACTGACGTCAGTTAATTAAACATTTCATTCAGATTCTCTGTGTGTTTTATTCTCTACGGAACTTTTGAAAATAATTTGCTGGGCATTAATTTTTCAAACGCGACGATATGCATCTGATATGAAACTGGCTTAGGAAGTAGAGAAACTGCAACCCCTGGCATTGTGGAGTTGGGACTAAGCCACTTCTAGGCCTTCAAGCCTCTACAATATAATAATTACAATAGTTTACAAATGGCACGCTATGGCGCAGAGAAGTATCTAAGTTTTCTATTCGTAGGGTCCGCAGCATTTTAAGCTAAACATGGTGCTCCTTTGAAATTCTGCTCGTCAATGACTCAACAGAAATCAACAACTTATTTTTGCTGATGCTTTATATAGGGTGCACAGGATCATTTGATCTTGTGTCATTTGCCTAATAAATGAGTGGGTGAATAAATGAGTAAATGAATGAGTGAAGGAACGAGTAAATGAATGAATGAACGAATGAATGAATGAATGAATGAATGAATGAATGAGCGAGTGAGTAAATGAATTAATGAAATGGATGAATGAGTAAGTGCGTGATTGACTTTCTTTCATTCTTTCATCACGTTTTCTTTCATTTTTAAAATATTTTTTTTCTTAATGTTTTAAATTTTTTTGTTATTGAATTTTTTTATATAAGATCTGAAGGCAATCAAAGCAGAGGACGAGTAACACCGATTGTTGTTAATGGTAGTGTCAACAGCGAGAAACTTAATCGTTCAATGGCTTCATCATCTCGCACTATTGACGAGGAGCACAAACCAGTGAACGTTAATCCTCTGTTTAAAAATGAATCTCATCCTGAGATAAAATCTGGTAAAATGCGTGCCAGAGAAATTTAAAATCCTAACCAAACGAGAGGGCAAGTCACCAAGTTTTAACTTCTGCCTCGTTTGCATGGAAAGCAGGTTTCATGGTCTTGTAATTGTTTTATAACTGACTGTAGTTGACAGTATATTTACATTCAATTTACAGCATATTTACACTTTAGATTTTAAAACATTTTATATAGTAATATAGTTATAATACTTCTTAAAATTTTGTATCTATTATGAATCTACCGTGGGTAAATATCTGACATTTTGAGCGAAGGTCCTTCGTCGGAGTGAAATGTCAGTTACTTGTCAATGTTTTCTGACAGTAAACGACCCTTCAATCCTTTTAAGCGCTTCTTAAACGAGAACACAAGTCACCGCATGTTTTACCTTGTGCTTTGTTTGACCGCCAACTTGTGATGACGTGCGTTGGCTTGCTTTAGCTTGCCGTTAATTTGAGATTGTTAAATTTCATATCAAATTTGCCGCCTTTAAGAACCATTCTCAAGCAAATTATGAAGTCAGAAACTCAAAGAAATATAGGGCAAGGTACTGATGAGCTTTTTACACTTATAACCTTGCCATAACAACATGGAAACTAGCACAAGTGCATAACATGCGGCGACTTGTGCCACCGTTTGACTGGTGGCATCGCATGCCATCACATGTTAAATTCTGCAACTTGCATGCGTTCTCTTTTATAAGGGTTTTACGCCTTTTTTATTCCATGTTTTAACAGGTGTTTCACTTAGTAGCTATTATCATTCAATATTTAAAATTTTACTGGTAAAGATGCTGGAGATTTTACTCGTGAATAAAGTCAACAAGTTATTGCAATGGAACGATTTCCACGGCATGCATCGCTCAGCTGTGACCTTTAATTGGTATATACAACTGACTACGACTCATGATTCGCTAAAAAGCACAGGAGAAATCTCGCTTAGGACTTAAGTAGCAGATGATCATATTTGTTCTGTCTACTGGGCATAACATTTGTTTTTCTTCAGACAAAATAAATACCGACACAAAATGTAACGTACGTAATGCTCCATTGTTATCTCCTTACTAACTTTATTTCATTTTTCAACTAAAAAATTAAACATAATTGAACTCGATTGTCACAAAATGATTGTCCTTCTTTTGCTACAACTTATCTATCTTTGCCTTCCCATCTGGTATCGGTTACTCATCCAATAACTTTAAGGGTTATCAACCACTAAGGTGCTGATTACATGGAGAGTTTTCAGCCCGGGTTCACAAACAAATCTCTTAAAAAGTGATGACGCGATTAAATGGCGAAAATTCCAACCCAGTTGTTGTACCCAGGCTGAAATCTGGAGCCCGGTCAACAGAACTGAAAAATCGCATATAACTGCCCGACAAAATTTCAACTCAGGCTGACAGTCTTTATACTAATCGGAAATTCCGGCTATTCCAGCTACTGCCCAGCTAACCGGGGAGAAAAATTCTCCATGTAATCAGCCGTTTCAAACACAACATTAGGGAGTTTAAGCAAGCTTGTACGGCCGCGGCATTTAACAAAGTTCATCAATTTTAAGTATTTCAATAAAATAACATGTAATTTACGTTATAATGGATTAGAAATGTTGTTTTTATACTTCCGAAACTATTCAAAGTGGCTCTGGCCAGTTTAATAACATTTAAACGACCAAAAACATTCTACCAGCTGCATGCCAACGTAGCCATAAAACCGCGGAAATGCTCCGAATGACGTACTGTGTAGAACTAGGACGGCGCTGAAAATACTCTTGGGACTACAAATTATTCAAAGTTTTTGTTTTGAGCGAAAAATTCTATTGCATGAAGACGTTGCCGAAGACATTGGCGTAGTGTTTGTTTGAACTCCTCATTAAAACGTCTTGCTGAGGGGGATCAGAGCTTTTCTCATTCACGAATGTGGTTATAGGAGCCTGAGATTTTGCCTTTTATTTCAGAATTATCTTCATCTGTAGTATTGTTATGCACGTACACTTTTCGATAAAATCTGCATCGGGTAGCCAGGTAGCCAGATAGTAGGCAACGAGTCAGTCAGACGGATTGGTGAGTCGGTCAGTTTATCGCATTCCAGAGTTCGGAAAGCCGACAGCTCCCGATCAGTGAGTTAATTCTGGACAAACTTCCCTGCAGATAGTTTGCTAGTTAGTTTGGTGATTGTATAGTTAGGTTTTTAGGTGACTGGAAAAGTAAGTGGGTAGAAAGGTAGGTAAGAAGGTTAACAGGGAGATGGGCAGGTTGTTAGGCAGGTAGGTTGATGTGGAGGGAGGGAAGTAGGTATGTATAAGGTCAGACAGATAGGCATGCTAGCATATAGGTAGGTAAGTAGGTAGGTAGGTAGGTAGGTAGGTAGGCAGGCAGGCAGGCAGGCAGGCAGGCAGGCTGGATTTGTCTTTCTACTTTGTAGTTAGAGTTTAGAATAAACAGGATTGATTTCAGGCCAAGAGAAACAAAGATTAGTTTAAAATAGTGGAGAATTCGAAATAAGCGCGTTTGATGTAAACTTTACATCAAACGCGTTTATTTCGAATTCTCC
>JBAHVQ010033290.1:0-30218 GCA_036872915.1 Nanipora kamurai | reverse complement strand
CCTTGTCATACACAATCCACATGCTCGGCTACATTCTCCACAAAACCCCTCTGCTCGCTTGCGTTTCGCTGGTGATAGCGCAACATGTTCGACCAACCCATCTGCACCGGTGAGCACCGTCGCCGCATAGCCATAGCACAGCTTATCGGCTTTCTTAACCCAGGCTACATCGCTTGAACACCATGTCTCGGCGGAGGCTATCGGACAGTCGATCGTAGGAAAGATTGTACAGCTCTCGCAATAATAGCGTACTCAACGGAGGTACCCCCACAAGCGTAGCTTGAAGGGGGTGTTGATACAAGCTCTCTGGAGCATAGTCGCTGTTTATGTGCGTAAAAGCATTCCCATAGCGAATACAGCTCAAAATTGCTGATATGCCATCAAGCTGTCGGTAAAGGCGTCTGCAATTTTCTTTGCAATATCAACTCTTGGAGTCCTACCCCGTGCTATTCCCTGCAGAGTGGTAACTATAAGTCCAGATTCTCTGGCAAAATTAGTCCATCTGCAACCAAAAAAACAAAAAAGTAGCTATGTCAGAACAGCACTACCTTATCACGGAAAAATCAGACGGTACAGATGGGCTGGCTACAGCAGGCACCTATCAAGACTGCCTGCAGTACGCCATGAATTGCGGGTTTAGAATGGATCAGATCAAAATTCTAAGCCGAGATGAGTATATCGCCGCAGAGCTAGATGGTGTTGATTTTTTGTGCGGGGTAGCACGGGAATGCCCGGCTGATGCCCCACACTGCGAATCCTGCGAGTAAAGCCCGCAACGCAGAGGCAAAGGATCGCCGTGAAGACCGACCGGATCGCCAAATTCAAGCAAGAGCATGACCTGCTGGCAACAGTTGCCCAGCATGTCGAGCTGAGGCCCGAGGGCGATTTGTACCGGGGGTTGTGTCCTTTTCACAGCGAAAAGACCCCATCGTTCACTGTGCAGGATAGGCACTATCACTGCTTTGGTTGTGGTGCTCATGGGGATGTTCTCAATTTTTTGTGCGGGGTTCACGGCAAGAGTATCAAAGAAATTCTGGAGGAAAGCCCGCAAAAACAAACCCCAAAAATGCCGGTTGCTCTCCCAAAAAAGTAAAAAAAGGCAATAGATCCAAAGTGGGTCTGGAAAAACGCCAAAAAAAGCATACCCCCGGAGGGTGCGGCGGTGCTGGCGGCATACCTGAAAAAGCGAGGGTTGCAGCAGTGCAAAAACTGGAAGGCGGTAGGGCAATTCCGCTACCAGCGGTATGCTTCAAAGCTGGAAGGGCAAGAGATACATGAGTTTTTGTTGCCTCTGCATACCAGCGAGGGGGCACTGGCACAGCTGTTTTTCTTGCGGTTTTCGCTGGCGGGCGAGCGGCTGAAAAAAGGGCTGTATGGATCGCCAAAAGAGCAAATCTTTCGATCATTTTGTATTGGTGATCGGCAGGCAAAAACGGCGATAATCTGTGAAGGGCTGGAAGATGCGCTAACGCTGGCTTTGCAAAGTTTTCTTGAGCATAAAGCCCCCAGCTATCATGCCGTGATGGGCACGGCTGGGCTAGGCTGTGCGGATAAACCGCCGGGGCAAGAGTGTGTGTTGCTGCTGGATCGAGATACGGAGGATCAAAGCTGGTATGCCAGCGAGCACTGGTGCGATGGAGTAGAGCGATTGATCCCGGGCATGGCGCAAGATGCGAATGCGGCGCACCTCGCCGGGCAGTTTGAAGAGTGGGTAGAAGGCTTAAAAGATGCAGAGCCACCTCCACCAAAAGAGCAAAGACCAAAAAAAATACCGAAACCCCGCCGGTGGCGGGTGCACAGGCAAGCCCGCCAGCACCAGCAGACTTTTTTGATTTTGATGAGCGGGGGAAGGCTCGGATTGATTATTTTAAGTTTGGGGCTTATATGGCCGGGTTGGGGCTGTATCTGGAAAAGGTGGGCGATGGTGAAGATACGGCGCGGCGGTTTGTGCATATCCAAAAAGGCATAGGGCGGTATATCGACCGGATCGACCTGGGGAATGTGGTGATAGATTCTTGCGATCCGGCCATCGGGCAGTTGCTCTTGCGGGGGCATAAAACTTATTTTTCAGAGGCGGTGCTCTCTCGCCTGCTGCGCTTGGATCGCACCCCGCTTGAGGATCGCAAGGGGTGTAGCTACTTCTTTTATCAGAACTGCGCGGTGCGGGTTGATCAGCAGGGGAAAACGGCTATACCTTATGAGCAAATCGCCCCGCATTTTGTCTGGGCAAAGTCGATCACCAAGCGCAAGTACGAGCCGCAATCCCAAAAAATTACAGGGGTATTCGAGCAGTTTTTGCGGCATACTTCGACCTTTGCAGATGTGCTATGTGATGAGACTCTGCGGCGCAAAAAGCTGGCTCTGGGGTATATGCTCCACCGGCACAAAGCTAAAGATCAGGTGCGGGCGGTGATCGCCGTTGATCGCAATCTTGATCCGGAGAGCATGAGCAGCAATGGGCGCACGGGAAAAGGCTTGTTTTTCCAAGCGATCCGGGCTTGCCGGTCTGATGTGTACATTGATGGGAAGACTTGGGATTTTGACGACAGATTCCGCTACCAGAATGTGCAGCCCAATTCTGAGGTAATGCTGTTTGATGATGTGGAAAAGAAGTTTGATTTTTCCAAGCTGTTCAATGTTTTGGCTGAAGATTTGGTGGTGGAGTCGAAGGGCAAAAAGAAATGGGTGATGGACTTTGCCGATTCGCCGAAAATTGGGATTACCAGCAATCACCCGCTCAAGGGGAGTGGCACAAGCTATGAGTCCAGGCAGTATATGATAGAGTTTTCGGACTATTACAACGACAGGGTCACACCATCAAAAATAGCTGGGGGCAATTTTTTCTCTGAGGACTGGGACGAGGCGGAGTGGAACGCCACAGATGCTTTTATCCACGAGTGTTGCCAGTTGTATTTTCAAGAAGGGTTAGAGCAGGGCATACCTACAGAGTACAAGACCGCCAAGATAAAGGCTGATATGGGCGTGGATCTGTACAATTTCTGCCTGAGCGATGTTCAAGAATGCAAACAAATTGAGGATCGTAAAGTATATTTTGATGACTACTGCTACATGTACGATGACAAGCGGGCTAGAAGAACAATCCATCGCCTGCACACCCAGCTTTGTGAATTTTTGGGGGTGCGCAAAGAGGAGCGGCATAGCAACGGGAAAACAGGGATATTTTTGAGCAAAGGAGTGCCATGAAGCTAAGAATGTTTGATTTTTTGCTCGGATTGCTGGGTGAGGAGCGATTGGAGCAGATATGCCAAGAGCACGGCGGGAGGCTGGTGTATCTAAGCAAGTTGCCGATTAACGCCGATGAGGCCGCAAAAATAGATCAGTTTGCGCTGGCAAACCGGGTGCATGTTCCATCGCCAAAGCGATTTGAATATAGAAGGGCAAAAAAAAGAATTGCGATTATGCGAAAATCTGGTGCAAGTTATGCGAAAATAGCCAAGGAAACTGGCTATACAGAAGAGTATACGAGGCAAGTGATGCGGAAAATTACGAGAAAAAAAGGAGAGCAGCATGAGTGAGCAAGCGCAAAGACTAGCAGAGGAGTACCGCTTGGCGATCCAAGGGGTGTGGCTTTCACGCCGTGATGCGCACTGTCGCATGTTCCACAATGCGATAAAGCATGGGCTGGAAGCGAGTGAATACAAAATGAGCATTGATAAGTGCGATGCGGCTCTTGAAAAATTGAACGATCTAAAAATTTACGCCGAGCTGGTTGAGGCGAGTTTTTGAGCGTATAGCAGTGAAGCACAGTACCAAAAGCCCACTTGTATATTTTGGCAGAAAGTATTTGGGAGAGCGATTCTGGGGCAACTTAGACGAGGATACCCTTCATTGGACCGAGCGGGAGTGTTTTAATTTACACCGGTTCTCTGGAGAGCTTGGCTGTTATGGCTGGAAGCTAGTGCGGAATTGATAGTACGCATGAGGATAAGAAGCGCATAGCGTAAAGTCCTCTGCGTGGTGTATTTGTCTCGCAGCGCAGGGGGGTATTTTAATTTTGGGGATGACTTTTGAAGATTCTATAAAAAGAAAGAGGCAAATATGGAAAGATTAGACCACAAAATACTCGATTGGGCCGAAGAAAAAGGCATTTTTGAGAAAGCAACGCCGCAAACGCAGCACAGCAAGTTGGTTGAGGAGGTAGAGGAGTTGCGAGTTGCGATGACAGCAGAGGATATGCCCGATGCGAGTGCCGCTGAGGTCTGCGATGCCGAAAAACACAATATAGAGTTTGAGGTTATGGATATAGCAGAAGAGATAGGCGATTGTGCGGTTGTGCTGACCATACTTGCGCATATGCATGGGTTATGTATCCACGACTGCCTGGGGTTTGCATACGACAAGATACGCAAGCGCACAGGCAAGATGGTTGATGGCGTTTTCGTGAAGTGCGAGCCGAATGGAAAGGGCGAAGATTAGAACAATGAGAATACTTAGTCTTTATGATGGCTATACCAAATATGGAATGTGCCCGAAAAAAGGACAGGTGAAGGTAAGCAAGAGGCAAGGCTACAAGGCTTTGGGGAATGGTAATCGCACATATTTTGAGAGGTATACGATGAGCGACAGGTTAATTGGGTTGTCTGTGTTTTTCGGCATAGTACTGAGCTTTGTTCTGTTAGCCGGATTTATGCTTTACCTAGACTATAAAACACGGGCTAAGGCGATAAACACGATACATGCTCTGATAGAATGCGAAGTTAAAAAATTGCAGAAAGGGCAAGGCTCTGATGAGTTGCTACCAGCGGCGCAGGCTGTTATACAGCAATCTTTGAAACAAAAAGCGAGTGGGCCAGATGGGTGAGAGTTTGTAGACGGAGGGCTGATGACACACCAAGAGGCGTTAAATCATTCGCCGTGGTTGCTATAAAGTCAAATTACTGATTTCAAAGGGGGGTTTAGGGTGAGAGCAATTGCATTGTATCTATTTGATGGAGAGCAGAGGTATGAAAATAATCGGGCTGACTGGTAAAAAGGGCTCAGGCAAGACCACTATAGCAAAAGAGTTAGTGCAGCGGGGCTACACGCTAAAATCTTTTGCTACCCCGCTCAAGGAGGCGGCATCGGCAATCTTGGGGTTTGATGTACACCGAGTTGAAGACAAAGAGGCCATCATAGAGCCATACGGCGTTTCTCTGCGAGAGTTTTTGCAGAAGATGGGGACTGAGTTTATCCGAGGCACGATCCACAAGGAATTCTGGGTAATGCGCATGGAGCATGAGTTGAGGAATTGCTGCTCTGAGGATGAATTTGTGGTTATCGATGATGTTCGGTTCAACAACGAAGCACAGATGATAATTCGCCTAGGGGGGGGTTGTCGTTGAGGTGCACAGAGAAGGCGGCGATACCACAGATACTCATGTGTCAGAGGCGGGCATAGACGATGATTTGGTAGACTTGCGCATAAGCAATAACGACTGTGTGGTTAAGACAGTCAATGTACTTTTTTGGCAAGGGGGAAGGAGCGGGAGCGTGGATAAAGCAGAGGCAAAAAAGAGAACAGCTGAAGTTTTTTTAACACAATAAAAGATTTAATTGAGAATGAGGAAATCAGTGAAAAAGATCGATAAACATCCATCAGTTGGCGAGTATTTTATAGACCTAGCTATCGAGGCGTTAGATGACGAAAGCCTGAGTCATGAAGAGCGAGCAAAAAAGGCGATAGAATATCTGGACGCCTCACAATTCGCCTCCACTTGCGAAGCCCATGATATGGCAGGGGATTACATTAAGTCTTTACCTAAAATCGAAAGCGCAGGCAAAGAGCGTAGATAAAATTTCCACTGAGCTGCTTTGTTGGTTGTTGCTGCAATATGCCGATATACACCTCGGCGAGGGCGTTGGCATTAGCTGTGCCATGGCGATCGGCGGTGCTCAGGTTTGCAAAAATAATCGGTAGGGTGCGCTGCCCGGCGGTGCGGCGAAACTCGATCTCACCGCTTTTGATCGCCACCGAGTCAAACTCGCCCTGCTTGAGGTAGTAAATGCGGGTGCCGTGCTCCTCTTGGTAGGGTACCGCCTGCCCGGCGATCAGTGCAAAATTCATCATGATCCGCTCTCCTCTTCTTGCTCTCCTCTGTCAAAGTCAATGTCTATGCCCCGTGCGGCGAGGGCAGATTTGAACAGGTCTTGTGTGCTATAGCCAAAGGTCTGACGGGCGACCTGCTGGGCTTTGCTTAGGTTGGCGGCGGTCTTGTTATTCGCTGAGAAGCCGATCAATTCTGGGTGCAGCCCGTTGGCCACCACAAGCTGATTGACCGCCATATTGACCGTATTGGCAAAGTCGTCCTCCTCCAGTTTTTGCCCCAGCTCGATCATCTTGACCACATCTTCTAGCTTGGTTTGAGCATGAGTCCCCAGGTTGATCAGGGCTGATTTGTGCTGCCCCTGCGCTTTGGTTGAACGCATAATCTCTTGAATTTTCACCAGGTTTGGGTCTGGTTTGTCCTTGCCCTGCTCATCTACCTGCGGGGTTTCTCGAATGGCGGTAAAGAGAATACGCCCGTGGGTACCGTTATCATAAAACCGCTGTCGGTACTGCATTGCCGATGAAATGAGGGTGATCAGCTTGATCGCGGATACATAGCTGGGTATGCCGTAAAAGGCACTGCCGGGGTCGTAATCGATCAGATGGACTATGTACTCTGCTTTGATCTTGCGGGCTATCTCGCCTTGCTCGATCAACAGGTATGCATTTTTGTATTTTTTGCGCCCGAGACGCACTATGCGGGCGTTGAGGTGCAGGGGAGCTTTGGGGTCAGCGAGATCAAGCAGCGCATTCCCAAACCAAAAATAATCGCTGACCAGCCGCCCAAAGGTGATCAGGGGCAGGTCTTCTGATTTGTAGCCCTCTGTGACCATGCTGATCTTTTTGTTGATGCAGGTGGTTTGTATGCCGTTTTCTCGGGCTTGCTGGTACAGCAGGTTGGGGTTGATGCTGTAGGGCACTATATTCTCAGTATCATTCAGCGAGTCGTGCTGGGTATGAATATCGCTACCGGTGGCGTGGGTGCGGTACTCAGGGGCAAGGGTGCCGTCTTCCCACTCGATCAGGCTACCAAAACTTGTGCGTTCTCTGTTATGCTTTTTCATAGCCCTAAAAATGATGATATGGTGGCGCTGGATCGTCCATTTGCGCCGTCTTCAATGGCATTGCCGATCAGAGCCAGTGCCCAAAACAGCTCTCCATGAGAGCCGCTTTGCTCAGTAGAGCGCAGGGTTGCTCTCCCCCCGGCGGTGGTCTTGAGCTTTACCGAATACAAAGCTGAGATCAGCTGTTTGTTGTTATAGCAAAACTTGATTATCCCCTTGCTGATTAGGTTGTACAGGTGCCAGCCCGCCCCGTTTTTGGTGCCGTAGTTGAACTCATGGTAGAAAAACTCTACCCGGGGATGCTCCTGCTGCAACTCTTCAAACTTGGCGGCCATCACCCCGCCGGGGCCGCCCCTATCCATGGCGACAAAGCGCAGTTTTTCACCGTATTTGGATAGTCTCTGGCGGATAATGCGGAACTGCTCGGGCAGGCTTTCTTGCGATCGAAACAGCATCTGTTCGAGCACATGGTATTCACCAGATTTCATGTGCGCTACAAAGAGGAAACCAGCTTGATGGTGCCCTTGTGTCCCTCCACCGTTTGGGTCGTAGCCAAAGAGCACGCTGTCGATCTGATCGGGCTCATAGCGCACCTGATCCATCAATTCCCCCTGCTTGTTGGTCAAAAAACAATTGCAGATCACCTCTTTGCTGAAGATGCTATCTTGAGTGCTTTGCCATTCGCACAGAAACCATTTTTTATACTCTGGGGAGTTTTGCGGGTAGAAGCGTTGAATTTTCTGTTTAGAGATCAGGGTATTCCCACCGGCAATGGCAGTATCTATGGTTATTTTGGTCTTGTTGAAGCCTAGATCAAGCGGATTGCCCCGCTCATCCTTACCCGCCCAAAGGCGGTAGGCAAAGCTATCATCTGTGCTCACCGCCCCAAAGAGGGTGATATTATAATCCCCGGTGGTGCTGCAGGGCAAGATAGCATGAAATACCTCTTCTGCCTTGGGGTTTTGGGGGAACTCGTCCATGCGCACATCACCAGCCCAGCCCTGGGCGGTCAGGGCAGAGTTGGAGCACCAAAAGAGGTGTGCCGTACCGCCTGAGGCGGTGATGATGCTGCTTTGGTCTTTGCCCCGCAGCTCTACCCCAAAATGCTCATGAGCGAACATTTTAGCATAGGTATAGAGTATGTTGACCTGCCGTTTGCTCGCTGAGACCAATACCTGGTTGCGCCCCAGCACCGCCGCCGCATAAAGCGCACACCAAGCCTGCCGGTAGCTGATCCCCGATTGCCGACATTTGATGATATATTCTGCACTGCCGCATACTGGTATAGCCTCTTGATAGCTGAAAAAATCGGGCGTGCTGCATTTGAGCTTTCCCGACTTGGTCTTTATTTTTGAGAAATCATTTATTTTTTGCTTGCACTTTTTCATAAACTGATACTATCAATAACGCATCCACTAGAGCAAAAAAAAGAGCGGTACTATGCCTCTATTGTACCGATGAAAAGGTTTACAAGGCTGCTGCTCGCGTGAAATGATAACCGCAAAAGCAGCATAGCCTAAGTTTATTTTTTTTTGAGGATTAGATGGAACCAATACGAGTAGAAAGCGAGGCCAAAGATGTGGTCATTTGCACCGCCGGTGAGACCATAGACGGGCGCAGCATTGCAGCAGAAACGCTGGAGATGGCCGCTGATAATTTTAGCAAAGGCCTCTATGAGGTGAGCATCAACTATGAGCACTGGCTCCCTGGTGAAGGGCGTATCAAGGCGTTGCGATACCAAAAGCACCCCAACCCCAATATCGACAAATACTGCCTGCTCGCCGATATTGCCCTGAGCGAACAGGGCTTGCAAACCCTAAAAATGCATGATGGCTCGCATTTTTCTGTTGAGCTGCGCTCAACTAAAGAGCACGGAGCGATAATCACCGGGCTTGCCCTGCTGACCAATCCAGCCAGCATTGGTACCTCGCAGGTGCGCCAATACGCCAAGCAAGATCAACTGCCAAAACAACCCGAGACAACCCCCGATACCGACAATACCCCCGAACAATTTGCCGCCATGAGCCAAGAGATAGAAGACCTCAAAAAAGAAAAAGCCGATCTGTCCTTGCAAGTGGTGCAGCTCAAACAGCAGCGCAGCGATGAGATCACCCAGATCAACGCTCAGCCCGCAGAGCCGCCAGCCAAATTTGCTATTGGTACCCAGCACCGGCAATCAGACAGGCAAGACTTCTTCCAGCAGGTGGTCGCCTCTGCCATGGAGCAAGAGGGTATGCAGGTATCCAAGAGCGATTACGGCGTACTGGGGCGATTTGCCAGCAATCAATACGCCAGCATCACCGCACCCCCAGCAGAGCACAGCTGGCACCAGCAAATGGCACTCGATTCTGGATCACGGGTGAGCACCCGCATGGTCAATCGCTCAGAGGGCAAGGTAACCTACTTTGATGAGACCATGCAGACCATCTCTCGGGATAAGAATCGCAACTGGGATTCAAACCAGAGCGAAAGTGCCCAAGAGTACCGCACCATGCCCTACTACTCGGGGCTGAATATAGACTGGGAGCAGATCGAAGCATGGCGAGGGGTGATGAACATCGAAGCAGAGCTAAAAGCCTTGTGGCGGCGAAAAATGGCGATCGATATTACCCGCCTGCACTTTTTGGGTAAGGGCATAGCCAGCAGCACCAACGACTTTACGCAGCTGGATAAGAGTTTTCCGCTCTTGGTCAAAGAGGCCAACTCTGGGCATTCGATCGATGGGTGGGACCCGGGGGCAAGCGTTATTCTGGTGGGAAACAAGATAGAACGACCGCTTGATGGCTCTCCTGCAGTGGATAAGGGCAGCGGCAAGGTGGGCTTGCCCTGCAACGGGCACGAGTTTATCAGCGGTGGGTATGTGCTGATCACCGGCACCACCAACTACAACGGTAAACACCTGCTCCAGTCCGATACCTCTAGCTCTCAGCTGGTGATCACCGCCTCCTTTAAGAGCGAGACCTTCTCGGCAACTGGCTCAAATGTGGTGCAGAATCCAGACTTTGCCAATATAGACCTGGTGGTCAATGCCTGCAAGCAAGTAATCCCCCAAGAATACCGCATAGACCTTGAGGTCTGGACTTCACCTTCCCTGCTGCTCTCCCAAGAGGCTTTTGGCTACTCTCATGTCAACCAGACCCTGCCTGAGGAGCGGGAGAAAATCGCTCGAATGCAACGCTTTTGGGGCGGCTTGCCGACCTATACCCAAAACTACATGCCCGATGGCGACTTGTATGTGCTGATGAGGGGCAACTTTGAAAACCTGGTTTTGCGTGGCTCGACCAAGGCTGAGAATAACAGCCAAGACTTCAAGGAGTTTGCAGCGACTGCGCGCTCTTATATGCACAAGACCCATGCGGTCAAGTACCCCAAGGCGGCTTGTGTGATGCGAAATGTACACTACATTGGCACCTAATCCTTGAGGAGGCAATCACATGAGCAATAAGATAGCACGACAGCTGGAGCTGCGCCGCCAGTTTGAGCAAAAACAAGAGGCGATCAACAACCCGCTGCTCGGCTTTGAAGCCGACAGGCAAGCCATGCGGGATACCACCACAAAAGACAGCGAGGAACGCCGCATCTACAAACGCCGCTTGCTGGAGCAGTACCTACCCATCGCCGATGATCTGCTAGCTGATCAGAACAATAGCAACCGCTACAACGCGATTATCAGCTATACGGCGATCTGGTCTTTGGATATTGCCCTAGAATCTCGCAAGGGGATTATTGAGGCCTACCAGCGAATGGCGGCGGTGCATGCCTTTGGTGTGTCAACCGATGAGAACTTTAGCACCAATCACCTCAAAAAAGCGCAGTATCTGCTGGCTGATGATCTGGAGCATAATCTGGACATCGAGAGCAAAACTTATAATGCAGACCGCAGCTATGCTTTGGAACTGGTCGATGATCTGCAGGTGCAGGGGCTCTGGGCGGCGGGCTTGATGGTCAAGCTGGCAAAATACATCTTCTATGCGGCAGTGAACTACGAGCCTGTTCTGGAAAAGCAGATCACAATAGGTGAGGCTATGTTCAAACTGGGGGCAAAGATCAAAACGGCTCTTGATGCTCTGCAAGCACAAGCACAAGAGCAATCACCAGAACAAGAGCAAGAGCAAGAACAAGAGGAATCCCCACCAGCGAAGCTGGACGGGGGCTAAAACTCGGCCTCCCCTCTGCAGCCGGGAATACAAACCTGTTTTTGTGCGCCCCCTAGCCACGCCAAAAACAGGCACTAGTTCCCGAGGGGAGGTTTGATTGAAGCATACAGATTATGGCAATTAGCACCAGCAGTAGCAGTACCGACCAGAGCATCACGCTCAAGACGGGCTGGCCAACACTGAGCACAAAAGAATTCGGCGATTTGTACCGCATACCGCCCAATTTAGCCGGGAGCACCATTGCCAAGTATTTGGAGTTGGAGGGCTATGCTGCGATCAATCGGCTGGGCAGCATGCCCGATTTTAGCGGGGAGGTGGGGGCGCAGAATACCGCCTACTTTAAGCAGAGCATCTATGCCTACACCAGGGCTCTGCTTGATTATCTGTGGGATTCGCCGCTGGAGAAAAAAAACGATATGCAAAGCCAAAGCATGCATCACTTTCTAGCTGAGGCTGACCGCTATTTTCGGCTGTTGGCTGGTCTGCCGGCAAGCCAAGGGTGCTCTTTGAGCACCTATGAGATTTGAGAGGCTATGCGAAAGGCATTTGAACTGGCAGAGAGGTTGCGCAAATGGGGTAGCACCAGCGGGGCATTTCGCCCAGAGGATTTGGAAGTCTACATAGAGCAGTCAAGCCTGATTCTCTGCAGCGAAGAACTGGAAACAGGTATGCGCCATGGCATACGAAACTATGAGGCAAGCATCGAGATAGTTGAGTGCTCCAGCACCCCTGAGGCATTTTTGGGGCTGGAGCTGAGCATTTACGGCTATCTAGCTGATCAAGATGATAGATCAGAGCTGATCGCCTCTCACCAGGTGCCGCTGGTCAACTATAGCGATGAGGGGAGCTTGTGCGAGGTTGAACTGAGGGTATTTTTTCAAGAGGATATAGACCTGATCGAAGCTGCAGACGGGAATATCTACAGCGGGGATAAACGCTACCAACTGACCCCCGATTCACAACCGCCGCAGAAGAGCTGGGGCGGTGCAGTGGTGCAAAAAAACAAGAACAGCTAAGCATAACTCGAGCATATGAAACTGAGCAAAAATTTTGGGTTGGTTGAGTTTACCAAGTCGCAAACAGCCCTGCGGCAGGGCATAGATAATAGCCCCTACCCGGAGCATCTTGGCAACCTGCAAGAGCTGTGCTCTGGGGTACTGCAGCCCCTGCGAGAGGCAGTCGGCGAGGTGATCATCATCAACTCGGGCTACCGCTGCGCTGAGCTGAACCGGGCAATAGGCGGTGCCAAGCACAGCCAGCACATGCTGGGGCAGGCCGCTGATATTGAATGCTACGCCTTATCTACCCGCCAGCTCTTTGAGCGGGTGCAGGAGCTCAATTTACCCTTTGATCAGCTGATCTTAGAGTATCACGATGACAGCGATAAGCATTCTGGCTGGGTGCATATCTCGCATGTCAATCCGCAGAGCAACAGGCACCAAGTGCTTGAGATTGGCTGTGTTTGATTGGCTGAGCGGGAAGACCGCTGGTACAGCGGTATCACAGATCGCCGATACGATCGATGATTTTTTTCATACCGATCAAGAGAAGGCAGCCGGTCGTGAAAAGATTTTTGCGCTGCAGGTTGAAATGGCCAAGGCAACAGCCCCGCAGAATCTGGCACGGCGGATTATCGCCTGTGCGATTACCGGGGTGTGGGTATTTTTTTTGGTGTTGGCGGTGCTCTGCTGGTGGTTTGCGCCAGGATATTCGGAGTTTATCTTTCGGATCATGGCAGAGAATGTAAACCAGCCTTTCACTGTGGTAGTAGCGTTTTATTTTGCCTCGCACATTGTGGGTAAACTCAAAGGAAAGTAGATGTTTGAGGTTGACGGGATAGATGGCAAGGAGACCATCACCAGCGAGAAATTTACCCGCATGTTCGCCAGCATGGTGCCCCGAGATCGCCAAAAGCGGGCACTGCTGGATATGGCTCGTGAGATCGTCAAGCTCCAGCGCAAGCGGATACGGGCACAAAAAAACCTCGATGGCAGCAACTTTGCCCCGCGCAAAGACCGAGAGGGCAAAGCAACCAAAAAGAAGGCACTCAAACGCATGTGGAAGCAGCGCACCCGCCGTGGCGCAACCCATACCATGAAGCAGCGATCTGAGGCACGGATGGATTTGATCCATTTGGCTCCCTTTGCCACCGAGCACCAAGAGGGGCGAACCTACAGCTATTCGGCATACAGCCGCCCTGATAGAAAACAGGGAGGCTTTAGGAGCGAACATGTAAATTATGCCTCACCCTGCACTAGAGATCAGGCCTCATACCTGCGCGATCACTGGAAGGACATTTGGGAATCGGGGACAAGGTTTGAGGAATTTGAGCAAACAGATTTGCAAAAATATCAGGAAAAACAGAGACAAAAAGAGCGAAGAAAACAGAAGCCCAAAAAAGAGCGGATCAGCATAGCCTACCTGCGGCGTACTTACACCATGGGGGCGGCCGGTTTTTTGATCCGCCAATACCGCAAGAATACCGGGCGGGAAGACCGCACCCGCTGGAGCTTTCACCTGCCCGAGCGGCATGTGCTGGGGATTACCCAAAAAGAAGAGCAGCAACTCTTGCTCAAATTTTACGGCATTATGAAACGCCAGGCCAGCTATTAGCACAAGATCGCAAACACCACAGAGCATAAAACACAAACAGAGAGATAATGACTGTAGCCACTATCACCACCAGATTTGAGAATACCGGCACTGCACAGCTCGCCGATAAAAACGGGCGGGTGCTCTTTATTGGCGTATCCAATGTATCCGCCAATCACGGCAACTTGCAGAGCATTGGCCCAATTACCGATATTGATGCCCTGCTCAAGGCCAACAGCTCCGATGCGGATACCCCGCTGATTACAGACCTCAAGGCGGCACGGGCCAATGGGCGCAGCGGCTGGTCTGCCTATGTGCTGACCCACGCCAGCAACAAGGATTGGAGCGAGGCTATAGACGCGGTGATCGATACCGCAAACCCTGAGATCATCGTCTTTTGCGAGGCGGTGGCCACCAAGGCTAAGCTCGAGGCGATCACAGCCAAACGCAAGGGCTATGAGCAGGCGGGGCGGCACCTGCTGGCGATTGTGGCTCTGGGCGCTCCAGCTGGTGATAAGGCCTCAAACGCGTATGTCAGCGAATCTGCGGCCATAGTCTCTGGGGTGGTTGATGCGGGAACTTGCCTGCTCCCCCGCTTATGGGGGGCAGAACCGGGTGCACTGGCCGGCAGGCTGAATAAAAACAGGAATAGGGCTATCTCGCCGATGAAGACCAAAGATGCAGCGGTGAGCCTTGCGGGCACCCTGCCCGCGCTGGCTAGCGGAGTAGCACGGCTGAGCGCCACCGATCAGGCGTTTTTGAACCAGCTACAAGCCCAGCGCCTGGGCACCTTCCAGCTCTACCCCAATTTGGAGGGGGTGTATTTCTCCAATACGCCCACCTTGGATAGCAGCAGCGGTGATCGCACCCGCATAGAGATTGCCAGGGTCGCCCTCTCCATTGCCGCAGATGCCGAGTTTGTGGGGGCGCAGAATATCCAGAATAACAATATCAACAATTCCCCCCGGGGCAATGCCCTTGCCGGGTCGCTGTTCATGAACATACTGCGCCAGCGGGTATCAGATTCACTGCCCAGCAATCACGAACTCCTCCAGCCGGTGGCCGGTGATGTGATCATCAACTGGGAGAAGCGGGGGGATATTTGGGTGCTCAAACCCACGATCAAATTCCGCCCGATAAATGCAGCGGGATCAATTGAGATTACCCTGCAGATAGCCCAAGAGAGCGCATAATCACCAACACAAAACAGATCAGAGCCAACCATGACACAAAAGTTTTCCGGAAAGAATTTTACCGCTGAGCTGAGCAACGGAATCCAAATCAACATTTATGAGATGAGTTGCGATGTCCCCTCTGCCCTTGAAGGGGTCAAGGGCGGCGGCTTTATCCAAACCGAGCCAGACCCACCAATGCTCAAAATAAAGCTCGAGCACGACCAGTTTGTCGAGCTGATTAACGCCTGCCCCGATGGTGGGCTGGAGGAACTGGACAGCTTTGATCTGGTCTGCACCGGTGTGGTGGGCAGTATCACCTCCAAAGCAGAGTTTTTTGGGGTCAAGCTCAAAGCCCCCAGCGAATTATCCATGATCAAAACCGAGGCTGATCACCTGATGAACGAGCTGGAGGCTATAGTCACCGATAGAGCACGAGGCTATCTGAGCATCAACGATAAACGCCTGATCGGGCTGGCAGGACTGGAGTAAAGCCATGAACACACAAAGCATACACATACCAATTTTTGCCGATTATACCGCAGAGTTTGCCGTTGATCGCAATAGCCTGGAGACCTGTACATTCGAGATGTTGCAAAAAGAGCAGATCAGCAGCGTGGTGAATAGCTACCTTGCCCGTTGGCTCAAGCCGCAAGATGGCGAAAGCTGGCAGGATATTTGCGATTGTGCCCAAGATGCGGGCCTGCCCGCACGGCTCTACGAGCAGATCTCTATCGCCTGTTTTCCCGAGGCACCAGTGGAGATCACCAGCCCATCAGCGGGGGTCTTTGTGGCGGCTATTGACGAGGTACAGCTGACATTTCGGGTATCTCGATCGGACTTTGAGACGATCACCCTGCAAAACGGAAAAAAACCACAACCAACCCGCATGCATAATTTTCTGCTCAAGGCGGTGGATAAGAGCGAGGATTTTTTGCGCTTGAATGGCACATACTGGAGCTTGCGGGCACAGGTCTATACCGCCATTGCCGAGCAGATGGAGGTGGCAGTAGATCACAGCGCAAAAAAGTTCTTCAAGGCGCAGAAGAGATAATTAAAACCCTGCAGCGCTGCGCCAAGAACGAGCCGATACAGACGGTGGAGCTGCTGCAAGCAGCACGGGCTTTGTGCACCAGCCGGAATATACCAGCACCCAGCGAGGAGCAGATGGCTCAGGTCTGGGGGGTATTCTGGTTTGAGATGACACAAGAGCGATGAGCAGAACACATACTACAGAAAAGACCATGCACCTCAATTCTGAAACGATCAAAAAAGGGCTGACCAACGGGCTACTGGGGATCATTGGTATTTTGATCAGCTTTGTTTGGTCTGATATACGCCAGACCCAAGAGGAGATCAAAACGCTGAATGATAAGATCATTCGCTTTGAAGAGAAGGCACAGCAGCTCGAATCCGATCGAGGTGCGCTCTGGAAAAATGTAAATGATCACAACCGCCAGCTCAACCAGGTGCGCATCGAGATAGGCACGCTGCAAACCAAGGTGCAGGTACTGCAAACCCGCATATCGGTGATCGAAATTGAGCTGCGCAACCGATAGTAGATGAGTTATGAGCGACTTGCTCATTGCAGGTGGTGATCTCCTCTTTAATTCGCAGAGCGAACCGGTGGGCATAGCTGGGCTGGATATGCTGCTACAAGACCTCAGCTTTAGAATTCGGGAGTCGCCACTAAGTGCCCAGCTGATCGGGGCAAGCCAAGCCGAGAGGGCGAACATCTACTACCAGATCGCCCTGCTGCTGGAGCAAGACCCACGCCTCTTGTCCGGGCAAACCCAAGTGCTGCAAACCGAACCGGGGAAAATTAGCTTTGCGGCTAGAGCCAGCAGTGGCTCTGCATTGAAGGGATATGTACTGATACCCACAGCATAATATACAAATAGCATGAGCCTAAGCATTACCACCGCCGGAACCACCTACTTTCGCCAACTGGTGGACGGCACCAAAACGCCAGACTGGAGCAAGGCCTATTTTATTTTTGGAGCAACGGGGGCAGTTTTGCCGATGGGAATACCCCACCGACCAGCCTGCACCGCCAGAGCCTCTTGCGGGTGGGCAAGAGCGATGCGAATACGGTGATCTTCTCGGTGATACTCGATGCGGGCATAGGCAACTTTGAATACGACTGGATTGGGCTATTCAACGCTGAGAATAGCCTGCTGGGCTTTGTGCAAAACGCCAGCAAAACGCCCAAGATCAAAACCACAGCGACAATCTCCGGGAATACCATCACCCGCAACTTTGCGGTCAACTTTGAGAATGCAGCCAATGCTTTTGGGATCACCGCCGCTGCGGCCATCTGGCAGGCGGATATATCAGCCCTGTTTGCCGCACAGGTCAAATACGCCGACATAGAGGATAGCCCCACAGATAGCAGCGCAAAAGTGCCCTCGAGCAAATTTGCGCTTGGCTTGCAGAATGCGCTGAATACAGAGACCAGCGCCCGCAAGGCGGCCGATACCAGCCTGCAAAACAACGTAAATGCAAAGTTGGACGCCACAGCCCACAAACTCAGCTCTAGCCTGACTTCTACCGCCACAGACACCGCTTTGACCAGTGCAGGGGCAAAAGCCTTACTTAAAAGATGCTATAGACACGGCAGTAGAGCAAAACGCAGGTGGCAGTAAGAGTAATTTTACCCTCAATGATAACGCTTGGTGGCTTATCAAAGAGCTGGGGGAGATTAGCGTAGCAGAGGCTGGGAAATACTTGATTATTCAAACAGTAGAAGCCGATAAATCAATACTTGTTGACAGTTTAGAGGCATGGTATGCAGGCTTGTATATCGGATCAACACGGGTTCTTACCACTTTTGGTGGTGAGTCAACTGGTGGCACAAATGCTCGCGCTACAGTCACTGCCGTTTATGTGGGCAACTTAGCACAAGGGGGTAAAAGTGATCACCTATTTGCACGCGTATAGAAGAAATAATATCAACCCTACTATGAACGCAACAGGAAAGATTAGTATAATTAAAATAGGAGTGTAAATGCTAACAGAAGCAGAAATTAAAGCGCTGAATAATAAGATCATTCGCCTTGAAGAACAGGTGCAGCAGCTCGAATCTGACCGAGATGCGCTCTGCAAAAATGTAAATGATCACAACCGCCAGCTCAACCAAATGCGAATCGAGATAGGTGGACTGCAGAGCAAGGCAGATTCGTTCCAAACCAACATATCAATGATCCAAAATCAGCTGCGCAACCGTAAATAAATGAGTTATGAGCCACCTGCTAATTGCTAATGGTGATCTCCTCTTCAACTCGCAATTAAAATAGGAGAGTAGATGCTGACAGAATCAGAGAAAACACAACTGCTCGATCGTCCAGATGTTAGTGTGTCAATTACAGAACAAGACCGAACACAAGCGATTAGCATTGATGGCAAGAGTAAAACAGTCGAGGAAGCAAGAAGTTTTATCGCTACAGCTCTCCCGATCGAATATGCAAAAGCAAACAAGATCGCCCAGATATACGAATACGATAGGAGTAGCGCACGAAATGCGGTAAAAATTGTTGATGCTACTGCAAATAGTCCGGCGGTAGAGTTAGTCTTTGGCTTTGAGCTGCGGACAAAAATACGAGAGCGGATCGAACTGGCGGAGGCGAGCGGAGCTGATGTAGTGCTGCAGCTTGGCAGTATCAAAAAAACCCTACCAGTGGTGCAGGCAAAAACATTATTGTCTGCAATCACCAACTATGCCGCACAGGTGTATGATAAGACCCAAGCGCACCTGGTGGCGGTGGAGGCTTTAACCAGCACCCAGGCGGTTGAAAAGTATGATCACACCGCAGGCTACCCTGTACAGCTTGATCTATCGGGGCAATTCAATGGATAATCAAGACCGTAAAATCTTTGAAACCCTGCTCAAAAGCGGGAATGTGCCGATCAGCGAGGCAGAGTGGGAAGCGAAGCTGGAGGGCTATCTGAAGTCCGAGGACTCTGCGCTGAGCAACCGATCGCCACAAAGCCCCTTTTACCGCATACTCAAAGCCCTAGCGGTCAAGCCAGCCGCCTTTGTGGTGGAGGTGATCATCACCAAATTTTTAGCCAATGCCTTTTTGAAAACCGCAGAGCAGTCGAGCCTGAGCCTGCACGCCTGGGGGCAGAACACCGCACCCCTGCCAGCAACCAAAGCGAAGGGCAATTTGACCTTTACCCGCTCGAGTACCAGCACAAATTTGAGTATACCCAAGGGAACTCTAGTCGAGAGCCTGCCGCTGGGCAATGAACAGAGGATCTACCGGCTGATCACCAATGCCGATGCCAGCTTTAGTGCAGGCAGCACTAGCCTTGTCGTAGCGGCTACCGCAGAGCAGGCGGGGGTCAGCTATAATCTGGGCATAGATCGCTATGTGGTGCTGCCTACCCCAATTTCGGGCATAGCCTCGGTGACCAACGCCAGCGGTTGGCTGACCTCCGCGGGCACAGATGCAGAGGATTTAGCGGCGATCAAAGAGCGTCTGCGCGGCTTGTGGAATGCCAATAGCGGCTGGTTTAACAACGGAACCTACCGGGGGATCATCGCCGGGCAGGTGGGTACCGATCCGAGGCTCGTATACTTCTCTGATAATGCCCCCCGTGGGGCGGGGAGTCGAGATGTTTTTGTGATGCTTGAGGTGGGGCGGGTCTCTGCTGATGCGCTCAAAAAGGCGAATGATTACCTAGCCGCGGGCAACAAGGGGTTCTCTGATGATCTGGTGGTCAAGGCTATACCGCTTAAAACCATTGCACTCACCGTGAGCGTGCGTTTTGCAACCGATGCGAACACAGCTGAGAAAAGCGCAACCCTAACCAACATTACCAACTTTATCGGTTGTGCCGCTCGAGAGAATAACGCCTACCCTGAGGTGAGCAAATGCTTTGCTCAGGCGACCTTTTCGGTCTCAAACCTCTTGTCAGAGACGATCAATGCCTTTCCGCTGGCCGAGTCGATTATTTTTTCAACCATTGCCGATATTGAGTTGGCTATAGAGCAGTTAGCCTGGACGCTTAAGGTGCAGGAGGCATGAGACTATGCTCAACCTTACCGATAACCTGCCCATACTGCTGCGGGGGAGCGAGATGCTCAAACTCGCTTATGCGCTGGGGCATCTGTGGCAAGAGGTGATCAGCGCCCTTGAGTATAGCCGCAAGCAGCTTGATCTGGCAGAATGCAGCGATCTGGTATTGGAGCTGCACGCTTGGCAAAAAGACATACAACGCTTTCCCGGTGAGGGTAATCCCCAGCTCCGCTCACGAATAGCCAATGCGACGATCTTCCACCAGCGGGCGGGGACAACCGCCGGTTTTGCCCAGATACTTGAGACCTACGGGGTGGTGCAGCAGATTGAGGAACGCCCGGCAGGGGAGGATTGGGATATAATCCGAGTCCAGCTTGCCGGCACCCCCGCACCACTGGTGGAGCGGATTCTACCCTTTATCGCCAAAGAATACGGGGCAAGCTGCCGGCGGTTTGTCTCGTTTATCCAGCAGCAGAACAAGATCAGCTTAAGTGCTACAGCAGTTGAGTATATCCAAGAAAACGATACCGCCAGCATCACCTTATAGGAGAGATTATGCAATCAGAAACAGCAGAAAAAAAGCAGACAGAGCAGACAGAGCAGATACAACAAGAGAGCACCAGCGATGATTTTGCGCTGGGGAGCCGGCAGGAAGGGGTAGAGGAATACGAGTCTTGCGAGTCCTGCCAATAGAGCTAATAGCCCACAAAAAAAGATGAGAGACCATGACCAGCTGGAAGTCGGGGCTGACACTCAAGCCCAACAAAGCGATAAAAGATGCTGGTGCGGCGGTGGGCGGGGTTGCCAGCAGCCTGTCTGCTACCCTCAATGGCGGGGTGACTCTGCTCGATGCGGCAGGGGCTGTGCTCACTGCCCAAGCCGATCCACTGGCTGCGGGGACTGCTACCCTTGCCAAGCAAATAACCGATGCTATCGGGGACTATTTTGACGCGGGCTATTCTTCCCTGACCCTGCACCCCTGGCAGGCACAGGTGGGCAGTGGCTCTGGGCTTGAGGTTCGCCTGCCCTTCTCACAGCTCGAAGGACGCCTGATTGCCAAGTTGCAGGATAAAAACGATCCACGTTTGCCCAGCATTAGCGGCGAATCACAAGCACAGATGCTCGCTTTTCTGCTACACTGCCCTGGGCTATCTGATCTGATCGCCCTTGCCGAGCAGCTACAGCCGCTACTTGATAGTGCCGATTTTCGGCTGTTTTTGCGGAGGGCACGCCAAGCCTTTGCGCTGTCTGCAAGCCGCTACAGCACCCCACAACCCCCGCTTGCCCCACCCTGGAGCACGGCGAGGTTTACCGATATAGCCGCCATTGGCACCCTCAAACAGCAGTTTGAGGCCACCGCAAAAATTGTCAACGGATACGCTGCGGGATCACAAACCGCCCTTGATGCCCTCAAAGCCCTGGTATCGGCAAAGAAAAAGCAGCTTGATGAACTGAATACAAAAACAACCAAAGCCCTCAATGCGCTGTCTGGCTCGATTGCCGATAACCGGTTCAAGAGTATCTACCTTGAGGCGGCAGGAATTAAGAACCTACCGGCGGTCATCGCCGGGGCCGGCGATAAGCCCGCTGATCACAACCTGCTCTGCTGCGCTGTAGTTTTTGTGGCCAAAAAGCCGCTGCTCACCCCGCTAGCAGAGTTGATCGGTCTGGAGGTGCCCTGATGAACCCGCTAGTGCTTTCTGGTCAAGCCATACCCGGCTTTGATCAAAAAATAAGCCTTGAGGGGGGTATTCGCTCGCAAAACTCCAGCGAAAACTCCAGCAGACCCGATCAGGTCTTCGGAGGTTTTGAGGCGATGGTATTCCGCTGTTCAACCACCCTGCGCAATACCCAACAGCAAGAAATTGAGCAGATATACAGGCTGTTTCAGGCGACCGAGAACGGCTTGCCCAAGGTCTACCGCATTGAGCACCCGATCGGGCGGAATGTGAAGAACCGCACGGTAACCTTCCACGGCAAGATTACCCAAAGCGATAACTACCCCAATTATACCTGCACGATCAGCTTTCAACTGAGGGAATATAAATCGCTGCCAGGCGATAAGGAAGCCCAAGAAAACGAGAGTGTCAGCAGCACAAATACCAGCAATGCACCCGATACTGTGGCTATAGACCCAGAGCTTGCCTCGCGTGTGCAAGCATACAGCGATGCCAACCCTAGCTTTCTTGAAAAAATACTTGCCGGTTTGGAGCAGGCACTGAGCGATGATGAGGAGGAGAGCAGCGGAGGTGCGCCCACATGATTCATAACCAACTGCGCATTGAAATTGGCGGCAAGACCTATACCCCCCTGCTGCACAAGCTCTCGGGGGTGGGGGTGGGCACCTTTGCCATCCCAACCCCCGATAATTTAGCTCTGGGGCTGTGCACCTTCTCTTTTTTTCGGGGCGGGGAATGGTTGGTGTATTTTGAGGGGATAATCCGCCAGAGTACCAGAATAAACGCCGATATTACCCACATTATCGCCGATGAGACGGCAGTGCTCTTGGGAAAATATGCGGTACGCTTTGCCTTTCGCAATATCAGCTTGGATAGCATTCGTCAGAGCATCGCCGATACCTGCGGCATAGCCCTCTCTGCAAAACCGACACAACAAGATCGCATAGTACACGATTTTCAAATAACCGGGACTGCGCTTGAGGCTTGGCGGGCTTGGCTACAGCTCTATTACGGCGATAAGCCGCACTTTTGGCAGCAAAGCAGCATGGGGGTGGTCTGCGCAGCAGAGCAGGTAAAACAAGAGGCGATCAGCATAGCCTCGAGCATTATCGAGCAGAAAAAAAACTACTTCTGTTTTTTAGCTTTGAGCAGGTTGCGCCCGGGCAAGCGGGTGCGCATTGGTGGCAAGACCATGCGGGTAGAGCAGATATACTTCATTGATGGCTACCAGTACCTGCCCATCAGCACAACTATCAGCACGAGCTTGCCATGATCTACGATGCCCAAATTGTGGGCTATGCCGAGCAGCCCACCGCTGAGGAACTGACCGATGCCCACCGCCCCCGTTATGCCGCCTGCCCTTGGGGCAGTACCCCGTCTATCAATCGGTACAGCTGCCCATTTGCGGGGGTTGGTACCACCTGCCGCCGATTGGCAGCCGC
Organism: Nanipora kamurai; assembly: GCA_036872915.1. Taxonomy (NCBI): domain Eukaryota; kingdom Metazoa; phylum Cnidaria; class Anthozoa; order Scleralcyonacea; family Helioporidae; genus Nanipora; species Nanipora kamurai. The sequence continues at coordinate 7,045 of JBAHVQ010033290.1, read as the reverse complement.
TGTCTGCTCTGTTTTGCCCAAAACTCGGTGAGCAAACCGGTCTATCCCGAAGATAATGCGGTACCAGCCCTCAAGATTGGCGATTCGTTTTTTTCTTTTGGGGCTGATTTGGGAGTGCTGCTGGCCGCCGATGGAACACTGCGGATCAAGAGCAATCAAGCCTGCCAGTTTGATTCGCTTTCTTTTCAGATCACCACCGATGCCTATACCCAAACCAGCCAAAACGCCAGCATCAGCATAGCCGCCGACAAGCAGGAGCATATCGGAGGTGTGTTAGAGCTGATCGCCTTGAGCGCGATGAACTTTGATTGCGGGGGCAATGCCCGCTGGGCAATCGCCGGCAAAGAGCAGAAGGCGGCTTTGACCGCCATAGAGCACACCAGCCCGGTCTATAGCCTGACCGCAGGAGCCTATAGCTGCAAATCAGCCCTGGGCGCTGAATTCTCGATCGATAAAAGCGGACTGATCCTGGTCAAAAGCACAACAGCGAGCATTACCGAGGCAATCGATGATCTGATCAGCATAGTATCGCAAATAGTGGGATCAATAGGCACCTCGCCAAACCCGGCTCTGATCGCCCTGCTCAAAGCAAAACTGGCGAGTATATCAACCCCCAGCACCCCATAAAACCATGAACCCAGCACTAAAACGACTGTACATATCAATCGGCGTACACGACAAGACCAAGGAAAAACTATTTTTGATTCAATCGAGATTCCGCAAATTTAGCACAGATATACAGCATACAACCCGTGGTATGCATGCCGCAATGGGTGGACTCTATGCAGGAGCGGCGATTGGTGGGGGTATGTTTAAACTTGCCAGCAGTGCCCGGGAGATGCGCATGGCGATTGGGGATATACGATCGCTGGGTACCAGCGATTCGGCGATTACCGCCCTGGGCAAAGAGGCGACTGCCTTTACCAGCAAATACGGCGGATCAGCCCAGCAGTTTGTGCGAGATGCTTATGATATACAATCAGCAATTCAAGGGCTGGCTGGAGCTGACCTGGCAAACTTTGCCTCGATCGGAGCCACCCTGGGCAAGGCAACCAAAGCCGATGCCAAAACGATCAACGATTATATGGGCACCATGTATGGTATTTTTGAAGAGGACGCCAAACGCATGGGCAATAAAAACTGGGTTGCGCAGTTTGCCGCCTATACCGCACAATCTGTGAACCTGTTCAAAACAGATGGTCAAAAACTAGCAGCTTCTTTTGAATCTTTGGGCGGAGCGGCCAGAGCACACGGCATCGATATGGCAGAGCAGTATGCCACCATTGGCTTACTGAATAACCAACTGAGCGGCAGCGAGTCGGGTACAGCCTACAAAGCATTTTTGCGAACAGTGGGCAAGGCTCAAGAGGGGCTGGGGCTAGATTTGGTCGATAAAAGCACCGGGAACATCTTACCGGCCTACCAAATACTCGAAAAACTGCAAGAAAAATTCGGAAAAACGCTGGAATCCACTGAAAGTTTTCAACTGCAAAAAGTAGTGGGTGATGAATCAATGAAATTTTATAACGCTTTGCTTAAAAGCTCACCTAAGATGATCAAAAATATGCAGCAAATACAGCAAGCGAGTATGCAGACGGTTGAGTCCATGGCTCTGGCTCGTACCGACTCTTGGGATAAACTGAGTGGGTCTTTGAACGGATTGGCTATAATCATTGGAAAACAATTTTTGCCTGTGTTTGACTGGCTTGCAAAAAAAATCACCACAGCGAACAAAGCAGTGATGTGGTTTACTGATCAATTTCCAAACATATCACGGCATCTTTCCTACGCTGGTATAGCTATAGCCTCGGTAATTGCGGCAATCGGAGTATTGACTGCGGTATTTTTTACGCTGAAAATATCAGTGATCACGCTGGGCTTTGCCTTTTCTTGGCTAAAATTGAGCTGGATTAAAGCAGCCTTTGCATTTGTCTTGGGTGCAGGAAAAATTAGCATAGCCGCTGGGGTGATGAAAGTGATTACCGGGGCGGTGTGGCTGTTCAATGCGGCTTTGCTGGCAAATCCGATCGGGCTTATTATTGCGGGGGTGGTAGCGGCTATGGTGGCTATAGGAACGGCGACCTATTTTGTGATCAAAAATTGGGAAAAGGTGCAGGCGGGGATCATCTCGGCGATCAACACCATCATTGGCTATATCAACAAAATACCGGGGGTCAATATACCGCTGATCGCAGATCAAATTAACCAGAGCCAGACAATCAACGGCGGCAGAATACAGCCAAAGAGCATCACGCCATCGCTACCAAAAAAAACAGTCCGCAAGCACAAAAAATACGCACTATGACCAGTCAAAACATATCAGCATAAATGTAGAAAAAATACAAGCCGAAAGCCTGCAGGATACCTTGACCGGCCTAGAAAATTTGGCACCCTGACCATAAATAAATTCAGCGGGAGGCGAGTACTTTTTCTATTTTTTTCCAGAAGAGAATGACAAGCTAGCCCATAAACCACAGACTTGTTTCATTTTTGGTACATTATCCAGCCAAGCAAGAAGGCTTGGTACAGTGTTGGTTCATTGCAAATTGGCTGCAAAGCCTTATTTTTCGGTAGAATTAGGAGTATGCGGAGAGAGAGGGATTCGAACCCTCGATACAGTTTCCCGTATACACGCGTTCCAGGCGTGCTCCTTCAACCACTCGGACACCTCTCCATTGTCAATGCTATGATTATGACGGTCGTCATATGCAGTGTGCTGGTACATACACCCGACAGGATTTGAACCTGTGACCTCCTGAACCGCAATCAGACGCTCTATCCAGCTGAGCTACGGGTGCGTTGTACTCAATCTCACCATTACACAATGCTTTGGGTAGATTTGTCAACTCTTGCTGCATATATGAGCAAAACTCAAACTGTTGACCTTCAATTTTTATCTCTGTGAAAATTCTCGTTTGGCTTGAGAGGAGAGCCAGACTTGAAGATTGTGCGTACAGGATTGTATTTGCAGTGAGAACGAGTTCAATAAGTATTCAAAAAAATTATTAAAAATCTAAAAATTTAATTAATTTTATACATTGACCTAAAAAGAAATCTACATAACATTGGACGGTATAGGCAACACAATACAACGCAGCCCAAATGGAGAGCGATCCAACAGATAACTCCTGAGAGGCGAGTAAGCATTGTGGAGCTTTCATAACTCAAGGTATATACCTTTGGTATATCCGTTCGGGAAACCGAAATCCGCCTTTAGCACAACACGAGAACAGCAGTGAAGTGATCCAACAGAGCGGAGTTGAGTTTGTCAATAACGTAAATAGGAAAGTGATATGTTTTTCTTGAGTAAAGACTTTACACAATCACTCCCGCTCTCCCGGCAGTACCCACCTCCCGAGAGCGACAACCCCTCCCTCCTACTTTCACCTCCTCCCCTCGCTGCCTCACAAGCCCCTCCAGAGGTTGCTGTAGATTCCCCAGAAGTTGTGGCAGGAATAGCCGCCCACAACCTTAACTTGGGGTACAAAGACACGCTCATTTGCAAGAATATCAACTTTTTTGCAGCAAAGGGGCGAGTCATGGGTATCAGCGGAGAGTCGGGTTCTGGCAAGACCACTCTCCTCAAATACCTCCGCGGCGATTACGCCGTCCGCCGCTTTAGCGGCAAGCTGACCACGCTTCAAGAGGGGGTTATGCTTCAAGAAAATTCTCCCCAAGACGCCGGTCGACTTGCCGGCAAACAGAGCGTTAAGCTCTCTCCAAAAAAGCAAAAACGCCACATCGGCTTCATTTCTCAACACCCCAACTTGGTTGGGCGATCCAACGTGATGGAGAATATACTCTCCTCAATCCTCTACGACATTTCCTTTTTTCGGCTTCTTACAAATACCGTAAAAAAAGAACATTGTCAGCAGGCATTGCAGGCTTTAGAGTCTGTTTCTCTGAGGAAGTATGCACTCCAGCGTTGCGACACCCTTTCTGGGGGGCAGCAGCAACGGGTCTCCATTGCCAAAGCGATCGTGAAACGCCCGATGGTCTTGCTTGCCGATGAGCCGATTGCCTCTTTGGATCCGGAGAATGCAGAACGGATATTCTCCATTTTGGTGCGGCTCGCCCGAGAGATGAATATAGCTGTTGTGGTCATTTTGCACCAGCCAAAGTTTTTGGAGCGCTGCGATAGCGTTTTACACTTTAGTTCAGAATTGGATGACACTGGTTTTCCTAAAACCTATTTTTCTGTCTCCAATTGAATTTTCATAATTTTCTCTAAATAAAAATGAAGAAAGTCATTTTAGGTTGTTTTGCCGCATTGTTCTTAATCCCCCTTATGGGGCAAACGGCAAGCGCGCAAACAGTGAAAGAAATAAACTTTACTCCCATTCCAGATGTTGGTAGCGGTAGCATCAAAGAGAAGTTTGGCAAAATAACCCAGCATATAGAGCTAAAAACCGGTATGAAGGTTAATTTAAATCCGGTAGGCAGCTATTCTGCGGTGATAGTGGGTATGCGCAAAAAGCAGGTTGACCTGAGCTATTTGGGGCCAAAGGGCTATGTTGAGGCTCGCAAGAGAGCAGGTGCTGTTCCGCTAGTAGTCGAGTTGAACGATGCTGGCAAACCCGGGTATCACAGCATTATCATTGCTAAAGCAAGTGCAGGTTATGCAGATGTGATGGAACTGAAAGGAAAGAAGTTTGCCTTTGTTGACCCGGGTTCTACCAGTGGTGGTGTTGTGCCCTCGGTCTATTTTGCCAAGATTAAGCTGGAGCCAAAAACTTTCTTTTCTCGGGTAATTTACTCTGGTTCGCACGAAGCGGCGGTGATTTCGCTACGCAATAATAAGGTGCATGCAGCGGTCACCAACGATTTGGATTTTGAAGAAGGCGTGCGTGCCGGACGCTGGAAAGCTGAGAACTACAAGGTCTTGTGGAAGTCTCCTGTGCTTCCGGGTACGCTCTTCGCTGCTGGTGGGCACCTTGATGCGGCAACTACCAAGGCACTGCAAGATGCCCTGCTCTCCTTCAATGATCAAAAAACCTTTGAGGAAATGGGTATCTCTGGCTTTCAGAGAACCACAGACGCCGATTATGATTCGGTGCGAGATGTGATCGCCTTGAAGAAACAATTAGCAGCTAAGCAATAGGGAGGAAGGCGCACACTATAAACCCTATTTTTTTTCAACATTTTTACGCCTAAGCATGAATCTATCACAAATATCCTCAGAATCAAAAGCAAAGCCAAAGTCAATAGGGCTGAATTCAATCGTCGAGTTTCAACGCCGGCAGAGGCGCAATCAGTTTCTGTTGCTCCTGTTGCTTGGGGCTGCCTTTTTGGCTGGCGGCTTTCACCTGCTTGAGGGCGGCGATTTTGCGGTCAGCTGGGCGGAGGTTTCGCTCTACCTGTTTGGAGATGGCACCAGTGTATACCAGGGATTTTTTGCCCCAGCGGCAGGACCCGAAGAATTGAGTGAGTATGCGGCCTTGGTCTTCGATACTCTGATTATTGCATTTTTGTCGTCTTTTATTTCCGTGCCTCTAGGATTTCTGCTCTCGCTGGGCATGAGCCGCAACCTCATTCGCCTAGCCTTTACCGAGCATTCGGCGGCTTGGCAGATATTCGAGCCGGTCTTGTTTTTTGTTTGCAAAATTATTGCAAACCTCATGCGATCGGTCAATGAGTTGATCTGGGCATTGGTGCTGGTGGCTGCGATTGGGCTGGGTCCTCTAGCGGGGATCGTTGCCCTTGGTATTCATTCCGGTGGTGTCGCCGCAAAGCTGTTTGCCGAACGCCTGGAGGATATTGATGAGAAGGTTTATGTTAACTGCCTGCTCGATGGGAATTCTTGCGCAAAGGCTTTTCTCACCACTGTGATTCCGCAGTTTAAGCCGCATTTTATCTCGACGGTGCTCTACCGCTTGGAGACAGATATACGCTCTTCGACTGTGATTGGTATAGTCGGCGGTGGTGGGATTGGCATGACGCTCAAGAATTCGCTGGAAAACTTTGAGACGGCGCAGGCCTCCACCATTATTTTGATCATAGTAGCGTTGATTTTTGGCATAGATCAGTTGAGCTCTTTCTTGCGGGCTCGTTATACCCGATAGTACATGCACTCGCTACATTCGATACTTCATTTTTTCTATTCATACAGCTATGACGAATTCTCAAAAAATTAAATGCGTTGTTTTGGATTGGGCCGGTACGGCTATAGACTTTGGTTGTCAAGCACCGGTAATGGCTTTTAAGTACGTGTTAGACGATTTTGTCGGCAATCCTATACCCGAGCCTACGGTGCGCAAATACATGGGCTTGGGCAAGCGTGATCACATAGAAGAAATTTTCAAAGAACTGCAAGTGCAATACGATGATGCTACTTTGGATAGCCTTGTTGACACCTTTGGGGCAGCGGTGATCAAGGCGGCAAGCGATTTTTCAGGTATTATTGATGGACTGCTCGACTTTCAGCAGTCGATGCAGCAAATGGATATTATTCTCGCTTCAAATACGGGCTATACCTCCGAGATGATGGTGCCCATTCGAAAGCTGGCTGCAGAGCAGGGCTATGAGCCACGGCTGGTGCTTACCTCTGATCAAACCGTCAAGGGGCGCCCCGATCCAGAGGGCTTTGGCATTATTTCCAAAGAGTTGAGCATTGCCGATACCGCTAGCATGATAAAAATTGGTGATAACACAGTGGATATGGCAGAGGGAATCAACTCTGGCGCTTGGGCGATTGGGGTATATGCCTCCAGCAATATCATCGGCAAAACTGCCCAAGGCTTAGCGCAGTGCGAGGCAGGTGAGAAAAATCGCCTCTTGCAAGATGCAAAAAGTCAGCTCTTGGCAGCCGGTGCGCATATTGCGGTAGCTACTATCAAAGATGCCGCACAGGCAGTGGCGTTTATCAATGCGCACTACAGACAACACGGGTATAGCAAGGACAGCCTCCAGCATGCCTTTGAAGAGAGCATATCTCAGGAAGGTGCGGCATGATTCTCAAAAGAGTGCCAAAAGGGCGGGTTGCAGAACGCTATGATGTCGCTATTCTCGGTGCTGGCATTATCGGCTTGGCTCACGCCTATTGGTG
>JBAHVQ010033074.1:0-30220 GCA_036872915.1 Nanipora kamurai | reverse complement strand
GCGTTTTACAGCATCACGGTCATGACGCACGTGAATTGTATGCAAATTTTTGACCTAGTCATTTTCTGCTCATTCTTTTGTTATTGGTGAAAAATTAGGTAAATTTGTTTCTAACGTTAAGCATAAACAAATTATGTATTTGTTTCCATTATCTAGATAAACTGATATATTTTTCTGTCGTCCTTTGCAAACAAATAGCTACTATGTCGGTCAACATGCACTGTATGTAAACTTTTGACCACAGCTGTATAGGTTACAGGCCCCCTAACAGAAGGAGCCTTCCTAAAATTTGATGACGAGAAAAAAGACACGCTCTATATAATACTGTACAGACGAATATTAGTGCATTACTAATACAGCAGACTAAGAGAAAACGTGATTTTATTAAGGGACCGAAAAATTCATTCGAGTTATTATGAATTATAGCTATACAGGATGCCTCCTGATTGATTAGGTTACAGGTCTCCATGGGGGTTAATCCGCCCTTGCAAGTGCCTGTTGAAACGCGTGAAATATCGATATGGAAAGATTAATCATACTTACTTCGTGCAGTCGTTTCTCTGCGCGAGATCGTTTCATTATGCTATCAGTATCACCTACAGCTAAACCAACCAAAAGGTTCATTAAAACGATGCCGCCGACCATTACAATCAGAATCAGAAAGATTTTTTGAAGAGTATTGAAAGGACTTTCTTTAGCGTTCAGGAAAACGTCTCGGTAGTCTATCTCTCCAGTAACCATGACAGAGGTGGTCAACATTGAGGTGGAAAAGGTTTTGAATCCTTCATCGTTGTTCATCAATGCAAGAAATACAACGGAAAATGCAGTGACGAATAGAATTACCATTGGCATAACCTAAAAGTTTAAAGCAAAAATAGTTAATCAGTTTGAGTTAATATGGTGATATTAAAAATGAGTCAAAAGTTTCGTTGCTGCTCCAGTTTTCATACCCAGCTATTTAGAAAATAGATCATAAGAAAGTAAGAGTAGGTAACTTGTACTTATACAACACAAAATCAACTTTTTTTCAGGAGCTCTTATCCCTGGAGTTTAGGTACCAGGGACCATGGAAGAGGACGCTGTGCACGCTGTTGCACCGAAAATGGGGTCAAGTTGAAAGCGGAAATTCATGGTATTGGTCAAAAGGATAAAAGGGTTGCTTTACAATTGGTAAATTTTAATTGATCAATAGTCATAGTTGAGATATAAGAAGGTAAACCGAGTTTGAAAGTCAACATGACTAATCGAGCCGATGTCTACTGGCTTTTCCGGGGAGAACGTAGTAACATTCTCCCTAGAAAAACCAGTAGACATTGAACGAGTGGACGAGAACAAGTGTATGGGACAAATTGATCCAGGAGAAACTACTAAAGTGTCGTGCACAAGTAATTGCCTGCAAGATCAAAAAACTGATAGATGAAAACTGTGGCCGTTGTCATAAATCAACCTTCTCAAAGACAACATGAATGTTCGATGATGGAATGTGATGAATGAGTGTGGAAATATTTTGAGCCTGAAAGGGTTATATCGGAGGAAAGGTACTGGAAATACTTAATATCGAATACGAACTGAGTTCATGTGGGAGCTTGGAAATATCAGACGACTAGTGGACGTTCGTCAAGCTCGTTCTCTTAGAAAAACGATTTCTGAGCCCTAGACGGGAATCGAAACCGCAACCTACTGATGACCGGTGAGACGCTCTAACCATTGAGCTACCACGACTCAGATGTCGAGCTTAGGTGGAGGTTCATCATATGTACTGCCCAAGCGGATGTCACGATATGATAATGATGTAAATACTTAATGTCGAACACGAACTCAGTTCATGTGGGAATTTGGAAATCTCAGACGAAAACTCTCTAATTATTTACATAAAGATAAGGAAAAAGCAAACCAGTGACGAAACTCCACCGACGCAATCTCGTGGTTCCAATCAATCCAGAACAAACCGAGAAAATCATTCATATCCTTTGATATAGTAAACTTTTACCCTTCAATATCCGAACATCTCCTGGACCGATGCATCGCATGAGGGAAACAATTCGCAAATGTCACAGACAACAGATATCTCGATCATCAAACACGGACGTAAACCACTTCTTTTCCACCATAACAGAACATGGTCAAAACGCAACACAAACAACACATTTGACGTAACTATGGGAAGTTACGACGGAGCGGAGATATGCGAGCTTGTCGGTCTCTTCGTACTTAACTCACTCCAAGAACGCTTCGGAAAAAATGTCGGATTTTATCGCGATGACGGCTTGGCAGTGGTCAACACCAAATCTGGCAGACTATGTGACAAGGAGAGAAAGGAGCTTATTCGTGCATTTGACGACCTCGGACTTAAAATTACAACACTGACAAACCAAGATCGCACAAACTTTCTTGACTTAACATTCGACCTCACCAACGGTACTACCAAAACCCTACAGAAAACCCAACGATAAACCTCTTTACATCAACCACTCATCTAACCACCCATCCTCCATAATACGTGGACTTCCCGGATCTATCAACCGACGAATTAACAAAATATCTTCTAATCAAGATATTTTTGACGCCACTGCTCCCATCTAAAATGAAGCCCTCAAACGAAGCAACTTTATCACACAATTTTAATGCGAACCACCTAACACTAACACAAATACTCAACACGGCAGACAACGAAAGGTGATTTGGTTTAACCCTTCTTACAGCAAAAAGGTCAAAACAAACATCGCACGCGACTTTTTGCAACTTATTGACAAACACTTCCCGCCTAATAATAAACTTTCCAAGCCCTTTAACAGACACACTGTACGCGTAAGTTATAGCTGCAACAATAACATGAAATCCTTTATCACTAGACACAGCAAAACAATACTCAAAAGGTATGACAACGAAACAAAACCAACAAGCACAAACAGCATACGGCACTGTAACTGTAGACAACCCGACCAATGCCCAACCCAAGGCAATTGCCTAAAAACAAACGTTATTTACAAAAGTTACAACAACCGTTAACAACGAGACACAAACATAAATAGGCGTCACTGCCAACGACTTCAAGACAAGATACCGAAACCACATAAAATCACTGAACAACAAAAAATACCATAACGAAACTGGACTTTCCAAACACATTTAGTAACTCAAGGATAACAAACGAAAATATAATTAAGTGGGAAATTTTCAAACAGCTCCCATCATGTAAAGCAAAATCTAGAAAATGCCGTCTATGCTTAGAGGAAAAGCTCCTAATTTTGAAGGGACGTAAAAAGAACATTTTAAATAAATGATCGGAGCTTTTTAGCGCATGCCGACATGTAACACAACACAATCTGTGAACTTGTAAATTATGTGAATAATTAAATAATCTGTCAGTTTCCTTATGATCGCCTGAGCGAGTGAAACTCAGAGTAGCGACAGCAAATTTTGTCTGTTTTCACTTCTTTATTCGCTCTACTGGTATTGTATTGAGCGCTTTTTATTCCCAAGCCAACACTACAACCTTCTTGGTCCGCATTCTTGGTTTAGAATAAACGTATGTATATTGAGCTATATACATAGTTATATATATAACCAACATAAATATGTGTAGTTGGTAGAGAGAGAGAGTGCTCAATACCGTAGGGTAGAGCGTTTATAGGTTAGCCAGGTTAGCCGGTAAAATCGAGGAAAAAACTTTGCAAGATTTTCAGTAACTTCGGCTTTAAAATTAGGCTAGGTCTATTAGGTTGGGTTAAATCATATCTCTCACTAGATGCAAGGACCACACTCTATAATTCTCTTATTCTACCGTTATTTGACTACGCAGACTTAATTTGGGGCGATAAAACCAACTCTGTAGTTATGGACTCTGCATAAAATTAGGCATAAAATTAAGTCTGATAACATTATTACTTTCTCTTCTGCTGTAGTTGTAGTTGCATATAACTTGTCTGCTTTTTAAATTTTTTAAACCTTATTTGTATATATATTCAGTGTGACGCCCCTCATTGAAATCAGCTTATGTTGTTGACGCTAGCGTGATTAAATAAAGTTTTAGTAGTAGTAGTAGTAGCAGCAGTAGCAGCAGCAGCAGCAGCAGCAAGAGCAGGAGCAGCAGCAGGAGCAGCAGCAGCAGCAGCAGCAGTAGCAGTAGCAGGAGCAGCAGCAGCAGCAGCAGCAGCAGCAGTAGCAGCAGCAGCAGCAGCAGGAGCAGCAGCAGGAGCAGCAGCAGCAGCAGCAGCAGGAGCAGGAGCAACAGCAGCAGCAGGAGCAACAGCAGCAGGAGCAGCAGCAGCAGGAGCAGCAGCAGCAGCAGCAGCAGCAGCAGCAGCAGCAGCAGGAGCAGCAGCAGCAGGAGCAGCAGCAGCAGCAGCAGCAGCAGCAGCAGCAGCAGGAGGAGCAGCAGCAGGAGGAGCAGCAGGAGCAGCAGGAGCAGCAGGAGCAGCAGGAGCAGCAGGAGCAGCAGGAGCAGCAGGAGCAGGAGCAGGAGCAGCAGGAGCAGCAGCAGCAGCAGCAGCAGCAGCAGTAGCAGCAGCAGCAGCAGCAGCAGCAGCAGCAGTAGCAGCAGTAGCAGCAGTAGCAGCAGTAGCAGTAGTAGTAGTAGTAGTAGTAGTAGTAGTTCAGACTCTGGAAAATGAAGCAGCTAAATTAATGTTAGACGCTCCTCCTCTCTCCTCGGCAACGGTAGCCCTCGACACACTACACTGGTCAACGCTAAGTTCACGGAGACAGAAGCACTGCTGTATTTTCATTTACAAATGTATTAACGGACTAATTGACTTTGAATTCCAGTTAACAACCAACAATAACATCCATTCCCATTCCCATTTCACCCGATCAATTGGCAACCTCCATCTTCCGAAAACCTACTCAAACTGGGGTAAACAAAAACCGACGTATACCGCTTCGAAGGACTTCAACAAGTTGGACAGTATTATTAAAAACACTGACTCCCTACCTGAATTCAAGACTGCTCTTAATGAACTTTCTAATTCTTAACCTTGTAAATAATTAATTGCCTTTATCCACCTTTTCTTGTTATAATGTTCATTTCGCATATATGTTGTTTAATCCATAAGTATTTTTCTTATTTTTCTATTGGACTACGGTTACTTGTCGCATTTCCCACTTACTGAAATGCCTATGATTAATTGTAAAGTGTTTACTGTTATTCATCTATTCTCTGTGGTACCGCACTATGTTTTCTGTATTGTATTATTGTGTTGCATTGTTGGCTACCAAATGTATATAGTTTCAGAATATGTTGTAATGTAATTTCTTTAATATTAATGCAGGACCCCACGTTTAAAAACGCATGTGGGTATCCTAAATAAAGATCATTATCATCAAAATTACCGTACAAACCAACATGAAAATTGTCAACTTCGTTGACATCACCTTGAATCTGAACAACTGAACATACCAACCCTACCGCAAACAGAATGACGATCCTATCTACATCAACAACAAATCCAACCACTCACCTTCCATCCTCAAACAATTACCCACTTCAATCAATAAGAGAATTTCCAAACTATCTTGTAACCAAGAAACCTTCAACGCAGCAGCCCCAATCTACGAAGAAGCACTACGAAACAGAAACTTCAACACAGATCTTTCCTACCTGCCACAAACCGACAGTCACAACAACCAACCACCTAACCAAAAGTGTTACAGAAATCGCAACGTTACCTGGTACAACCGCCCTACAGCAGAAACGTTACTACCAACATCGGACGTCTCTTCCTCAACCTGATTGATAAGCATTTTCCTCTATCCAGCAAACTCCATAAAATCTTCAACCGAAACACCCTCAAAGTAAGCTACAGCTGTATGGGCAACATAAAGTCTCTCATCAACAGACATAACCACCGAATACTTAAACAGAAAACATACCCAGCTCCCAAAGAAAACGACTACAGATGTAATTGCCGAAAAACGAACGAATGCCCAATCCCTGAAAAATGCATGATCAACAACATTACTTACAAAGCTGAAGTGACAACTACAGACAACCAGACGACAAAGCAGTGTATCGGAATGACGTGTAACGCATTCAAAAACCGATTCAGAAACCACCAGAAATCCTTCCGCGACAAAAAACACCAGAATGAAACCGAGCTTTCAAAATTCATCTGGATATTCAAAGAAAAAAAGAAAGACTTTAAAATAAAATGGTCAATTTTGAAGCGCGCTGCTGTTTACCACAACGGAGCAAAAAGATGCAATCTCTGCCTAGAGGAAAAACTACAGATTATGAAAGCCGACAAGAGAACCTTATTAAACAAAAGATCAGAATTATTTTCGAAGTGCCGCCACCAAATCCAATGATGTATAGAATCCATCAACCGGAAGAACAAAACCTGCCATCCTCTAAGATATTGAGATAAATGAAGAGTTAAGAAGATTATATTTCAGTTACCTGACTATTGCTTTGTGCATGAAACTCCGAGTAGTTACATATATATGTCAATCACAGGAACGTCTTAAAAACTTTATTATCAACGTTTCGGGGTATCTGAAGCTCCTTTATCAAGATACAAAGTCAACAGGAAAAAGTGAGCTCTATTTATATGCTAATCCTAATTAATATTCTACCTAATTTACATAAAATCTCTTACATTTGAACCATTGGAGACAAAAGTATTAAGACGATAAACCCCAAAAATCTTCTCTCTCCGTTCGTTGATTTACATTAGTTTTATCAATAATCATAACCATGACACCCTCCAAACCTCTATGTTCACTCTCAAACAAATAAGCATAAAGATGCTCCGCACCATTCCCTTCTTGATCTTGTATCTTGATAAAGGAGCTTCAGATACCCCGAAACGTTGATAATAAAGTTTTTAAGAAGTCCTTGTGATTGACCTATCTTGATGTGGACTTATCAGTGAGGGATGTCTCATGATAGATTTATATATGGTACATACAAACATTTATGTTTTCCAAACTAATCAACTTTCATATCGATTCGTACCTTCAACAAAGTCGTGAAGACCTTTTTCGCCATTATGATGTAAATTCCAAGACTAGAGAATTTCTTTAGGTACCAAATCAAATCGATCCAGCCTAAAAAAACTCCTATGGCACCGGCTTGAATTTGCCAATTTTCCTTCCCAGACAGAGGAATAAAGTAAAGAAAGGTTGAAACATACATCGTCCACTCCACATAGTTGCTGAAGTCGCGGTAATATGTTTTTATAACAAATCTTATCTAAAAGAAATATACTAGTTGCATAAGCAATGTTTTAGGAAGGATAGCAACGTCCTTTCGTATATTTGCTAACTGTTGATCCATTTAGGGGGTTAAGCCCTCAAACTTGTCTAGACTATCCTTTTTCCTTCTAACATTAACTCCTTCACTGTCACATCTCTTCCTATTGACGAGTAAAATCGTCTGGCGGTAGCCAGAGTAAAATAATAAAAGTCCCCGTGGCAGAGAAGGAGTTAAACGATAAACTTACAGTTTAAAAATGACTTGTACGTCAAAACAGGTTGTTTTGTTCAGCTAGAATAAAGTATTATCAAGCAAGGGAGGCACTTGTCCCGATTAAAATTTAGTAAAAATATTATGGAACCTCAAAAACATAGTCTTCCAACACACCTTAGGTCGCTTTAGATGTTTTCTGATAGGTCCCTAACAAAAAATGTTTTCAACAGTCCTGTTTCCTTTGTGCAAGAGTAAATTCGGAAAAGGCTTATGGTCCTTGATTGACGGGGTTTTTTTTGGAGTTGACGAGGGCACGCGAAGTTGTAAAAACAAAATCTATTTTATTAACTTAGTTTCTTTCGGTTCCAATCCTATTTATAAGTCTTCTAGAGACTGTTTAACTTTTCCAGGCACGGACGTCTTCCCTTGATAAGTAAAATCGTCTCGCGTCGGCCAGAGTAAAATCATCTGACATTAACCAAAGTAAAATAGTTTGGTGTTAACGAGAGGAAAATAAAAAATGCGCATTGCAGTGCTTTCCGGGGTTAATCTTTCAGCAGTTCAGCCAAGGACCAGTTCAAATTTTGGCTGGAAGCCGATTTTTGAATGAAATTGTCTCTAGAAAAATTGCTTTTTCATGCGCATTAAATGTCACTGTTTGCTATTACGCCGTGAATCATCACGGAAAGTTCGGCAAGATTTTTTTCGCCATTTTACCAATTCTTCTGAAAGCTAAAGAGATAGAAACGTAAGATTTATTTTTCGGAAAAACTTCTTTTCATCCATTTTTTGTTAATACCATTTCCCGCAACGCAGAAACCAGAGTGAATTCAACTATTTAAGCTAGTTTTGGATATTTTGTTAAATCATTACAAATATTTGATTGGACAGAACAAACCTGCAGTAATTCCTTTATCATGTTAATGCTGCAAGCAGTTAGAGAAAGAAAAGAAAGTGCCACAAGACCTCCCGATTTTTCATTCAGTGAACCTAAAAAGAAATAAAAAACAATTCAGTTGATGTAATTAAGTTTGTGCCGTTTCCGCGTGACTCAGGCAGGGTATTAAGTATTCGGCGTTGGCTAATAAACTATTTCAGTAACGGCATAGGAAGTATAACCATTAAAGTTATTTTTTATTCGAATTTCAATTTAAACTGAAGTTTACCTAAAATGTTGAAGGATGGAGATATTTTATGCGAAATTAGCCAGATTATTCAGTAACTGATGTTTCAATGATAACTGTCGTATTCACAACTATCTGTATCAATTCTGTAACGAATCTGGAAATGCCGGCGTAGTGTGGTTGACTTGCATGAGGGTGGCTACTCTTTCTAATCGATTTAAAAAATACTGAATGAAAACAATTCTAGATGATATTCACCAGACTTTTGCGATAGTAGCCAATGAGCGGGACTTCTTGCTTAACTCTGTTCGGTCCGACCACTGAAATAAAAGTCGCGAAAGAACTATGAAAACTTTTGCCATTTTCACCTACTTCCTCGTCGAATTTCGGTTCGAAACAAAGTTTTTTGAAATTGGCATGGAATATTGAGTCAGAAAAATGGTTTCTTGAGCGCGTAATATGTCACGGTTCGTTGTGCAGCAACGAACAGTGACATGAAAGCTAACAAGAATTTTTCCATCGTTTTTTCCGCTTTCTCGGACCGTAATGGGTTTAAACCTGGAAGAGTTTGTTTCAATCATCTAGAAATCCCCGTTATGTCCTTGTTCTTCTACACACACATGATGGACAGGTCAACCACGGGTATTTCCTTACTACACATTTTTCCAGTCAAAAGAAATGAAATGAATGGCTTTTGGTTCCTAAGTTATTCTGTACACCGTGTTTGTTTTAAACAGAACATAACCTGAAGAAAGCGAAACTAAGTTAAAAGTGAAATAACCAACGGTCAAAACCAAACCAGAAGGAGTTAGTATAGTCGTCGAAAAGGTTTCTCGTGCATTTCGAGGTTAATTCAAACTAGTGAGCTTTCAAAAAGTTTTGAAATTGCTCGAGCCCATAGAATGAGTGTAATTTTAGCGCTTTGAGAACTCGCGAGTTGGAATTAGTTCCGAATTCCACGAGAAATCTTACAATTTCTTACTAATTACACGAAAGCAAAAACTCGTACAAACATACTTTCATTTTTATTGTTGTAAATGTGAATCGTGTGTGTGGGCAAGGGCTTCGTTGGTTTCAACATTTTGCTTTCGTATTTCAACATTTTTCACTGGTATTAGAAATAAGTTGTTCCACTCTTGGACAATTAAAAGTGACAAATTTTTCCGTCGTCTCGGAAACTTTTGATTTGATAGTTTAAAAACCTTCAAAAGTACTCAGCCGAGATCTGCTGTACCCAGATCGTAAAGTTACTGTCCTTAGTCCCACGCTTGCTCAGATCTTTACCGGAAATAGGTTTTCTGATTTCTGTTATTGATTATCTCAGAGCTTTCGTTTCGTGCAGGTAGAGAACATGAGGAACACGTCCGGGAATAGAAATGGCCCTGGTACCGGCTAAACCATTCACTCTTCTTTCTTTAAAATAATATTCTTTTAGATCGTCCAATTCTGAGCACCATTGCTGCCTACGTTTATAAAAATCATCTAGGTCGAAATGTAGCGAGGTAGCATCAGATGTTTGGCAGGTGGTTCTATGACACATTATGTCATCCGCATAATATGAAAGGGAACAGCTTTCAGAGGTTACAGTCGACAGTTTATTTAAGTAGATCTTGGTAAATATAGGCAGAAAGATTCTTCAGGCACATTAGAGAAGACAGGAAGGGCATTCGAAACATTTTCGTCAAATACAGTACACCTACAACGATTCAACCAATAGTTTGAAAACTAATTTAGCAGATTACCACTAATATCATAACTCTGTAGCATGTAAATTAGCAGCTTGTGGTTCACGTTGTGAAAAGCTTTAGTGAAATTAATTATGCCACATCAGTTTAAAAGCTCTTCTCTAGAGATGAACCAATGTCTTGCAGGAGACAATGAAGCCGAGTGATTGTAGATCCGCCTATCAAAACACCATATATTGAGCATCATGTATCTCGGATAAAACATGCCAAATGACGTTTGTAAACCTACAAAGCTCCGGAACTGTGGATATGATGCACAGAATGGATACATGACAATAGTTCGACACGAGTTCTTTATCATCTTTTTTTTGAAGTGGAACTGGGATGGTAAGCAACCAAGCATAAAGAATTTATTAATTAAATAAAGTGCATAGCGAAAACTGATCGTGCCGTGGGTCAATAGAAACCAACAACTAGGTTTGAGCGATTCGCCAGTCATTCAACTGAAAAACGTTTATCTTTATCCACTGACGTCCACAGCTTTATCACATGTGACCCTCGCGTGTCTCGAAAATTATTACAGTGGAAAGCGAGCTCCCGACTCTTTTGTGTTTATACACATCTTTTCAACACTGCATATGTAGCACTCTGTTTTTAAATCATTATTCGTTATTGAAGTGGATTTATATCAAATGCCTGAAAATCGGATTCACTGAATCCTGTTATCCTCAACAAACAAATCAGAATTCAGATTGCACTACCTATAGGTATTTCTGGTATATTTATACATCTAGCTGCTGCTTAAATTGACATAATCACTGGTACTTATGCGGCAACCAATACTTATGTGTGATAAAAGGAATAATCTTGGAATCTAATCTTATCTAATCTAATATAATCTAATCTAATATAATCTAATCTAATATAATCTAATCTAAACTAGGCTGATTCCACATGACACATTATATGATATGATATGATATGGTATGATATATTATATGGTACGATATGATACGATATGATACGATGCGATATGATATAATGATGTGATATTACATATTGATAGGAATTTTCCATTTTACATCACAAATTCGTAACTATGACTTTTTATCGTTCCTTTTACTGTTTGCTTACAACGAATAAACTGCAGCAAGCGAATGATAATCCCACTTTTATTACAAATTGGACAAATTTGAAGTAAAACAATTGTACATTTACAACAAATTAAACAAATTTGTGATAAAACAATTCGACAAATCGCCCTTATTTTCAACGAGCAACAGCGAATTTGAGGTTCGCCCTCGATAACTATCTGTTAATAGAAAACTAGGGCTTGTTACCTAATTGTTAAAATAATACAAGGTAAGTATTATTCACATGGTTGGATAAGATATATGCTATGTTATGCTATTCTATGCTATCCTATGCTATATGCTATGGTATGCTATACTATGCTTTGTTATGCTATGCTATGCGATGATATATGATATATGATATAACATGATATAATATGTCATGATATGATATGACATGACTTGATGTGATGCGAAACGATAAGATGTGATGTGATATGACAATATTATAATGTGATATGTAATATGACTAGTACAAACAGATCAGTTTAATGATTTCTCACGACTGATGAATGATAACAGGCCATCAATAATCATATAAGGAATTGTTAATACTAATATCTCTGGGGAAAATATATAGAATTAAGAATAAAGAGTGACATTCACAAGGGACGAATAGTTAATTAAATAACTAAAAGTAATATATTCCGTTTAGAATTAATAAAAAAGTCCATACTCCGAGTAACTGTTAAGGGAATTATCAAACAATAATTTGAGCAAGAAACATATACATCATTTATTCTATTACCTGTGGTATAAAGGACAATATGGCTTGTAAAACAAACCAGAAATACTATATACACCAACATATTGATGAAATACCAAATCTTTACAGCCAATGAACTCCATTTACGTTCCATAAACTTTTCAACCACAGGATGGGCTAAGCATTCGTCGCGTTGATGTGTGATCATACTTTCAATTGCCCCTAGCTGTCCTTTAAGAATAAGAAGAAGACAGTTCTTTAACGATAATGGTCCCAAAAACTCTTGGCCACTTTTTCTTCTCTCATTGTTCCCATTAATGTTCCATTTCATTCACTTTCATTTTCATATTGTTACAGTACATTTTGCATATCGGCTAAAGATGTTGAAAACATGTTAACATCAACTTTATTGTTGACACAAACAAGAAAATACGTGCCGTTTGACATTTATTGTAAATCGCATCTCATCTTCACGAAATAGGAATAGTGCAGTAGATTACCAATTTATGAATTAAAAGTCTAAATATAATTATAAAACGTTGTAATTTTTCTAACCATTGATTTCAACAATGCTAAAAATGATAAAAAATCCGAATTTTAACAGCATCAGCATGCAACTCTAAAATAAAATAAACTATCAACCATTGCTTACTATATATTGTTAACAAAACATTTTGTAGAGTGTTTTTAAGTAGGGCCGAACGATATTGCGTCTTCTATAAATAAAATATTGAGTGTGGGGACCGCAGCTGTGGTCATTCTGCCATTGATTTCTTCAAAGTTGTTTATCTCGAACTGCAAAAATCGCTAATTATATTTCAGACCTGATAGGTTCTTTGCACTGAGACCAATTTTCACGAAATTTCCGATGCTCTTACACAAAGCAAAAACCTAACAACGAAACCTAAAAAAGACAAGTACTTTTTCAAAGATATTTCATCTATTTTAGGTTGTATGCTTGCCTGCTGTACTAGTTTAGCCATGCTTTTTTTTTAATAATTTGTTAAGAAAATTCAAAAACCGGAATAAATGTTCAACTTTTTTAGGTTTAATTGCTAGAAAATGTATGCTAAAACGAAATAACGATTCTCGAGGGTTCCCCTATCATCGTTTACCGCTTAATTTATCTTGTTCGTTAGCGGAAGATTGTCTTCGTTACCATGGCAACACTTACCAAGATAAACTTTCTTTCCCATTCCAATTTCACATTTTGGCACAGTATGGAGACTATATTATCAAGCATTAAAATCTTACAAAGATTTTTTCAGATGTCATGTAGGAAAGGGCCAGGTCTGGGCACATTTTTCAATAGGGTTTTTAGTCATGTAATGCAGGTACGTAGACTTAGATACATACAGTTAGCATGCCTCAATACACCGCAAGCAGAAATTTTATCAGTAAATGTTGTTTATATTACACTCCAAATGACGATTTCGGACGATATCCTGCAATTTTACAGTAGAATCTAAAAATAATGAGAGCTTCCGAGTGTTGTATGGATATTATGTAAATTATCCTCAAGCCTGGCGTTTAATGACCATTTAACAACGTTGAATCGTTATTATTTTAAAAGTATTTTATAAAATAGATTTTGCTTCACTTTTTAAAAAACTATTAGTTAATATCTAAATTTAAAAAAAAATACCGTTTGAGGCTTTGATTGGGAAGAAGTCATAATCGTTGACCTCCGTGTAACCTTTTCCTCCTCGCATCTTTATGTACTTCGTCTGAAGACATTTGTCTAAGACCTTTACTGCAGCCCTAGGATAACTTTCGATCAAATAATTTATCACGTAGGGCTCCATTTCCTAAGAATAAAGGAGCGTTTTCAAATTAGAGCAGTAATAATTTGTGCTATCGTTAGCTGCATCAATGTGGAGTATGTTCATCCTGGATCATCTGGTTCATCCTTCAAAATAATATTGTAAAACAAATGTGACTTAGGGATTTGGAAAGCTTCTACGACAAAAGTGGCCAGGTTTTAAGACCCTGTCTGATTTGTAGTAGATAGGACGACATTCACCGGAACTTCCCTAGTTTATATAGAGTGTAATTACAATTATCATCAGAAATCACTTATCTCATGTTATTGCTAAATTATATTAGTTGCTATACCGGTCCACTCATATAATTTGATACTAAAATGAAGTAACTTGTATGTCTTTGCGACGTCAACGTTTCAATTAATAACTTTCAGTCACTGCCAGCAATCCTGACGATAACTAAAGTCCAAAGAGACATTAAGGTCTATATATTTGTGTTTCTGTTTTTACGATTTTGCCGTCATTGTGAATTCAGCCAAAATGCTTGACAAGTTTTGTGAAATTAGATGGTTTAGATGGAATATCACTGAAATAATTCCATTGATAAATTATTAATGGCATTATTTCAACTATATGCAATCTAAAATATCTAACATAAATTTACTAAAGTAAAGGGCTGGAAATAAATTAGTGGCTATCTAACACATTACCACAAAGAAAACAACGAGAACCTAACAAGACTCTCACACTCCAAAATTTCTCCTGTGTGCTTGCAAGTTAGTAACTCGGACAGGAAGTCGAGGTAAGGGTGCGGGAGGAGTAAACCCTAGTTTCCAATAGGCGGAATTTTCCGCGGGCATTGCTTATTCCTTGTTTCTCTTTGGCTCTTGGGAACCGAGGAATGCCCGAGAGCCAATGAGAGAAGAGAAAATAAGGTACGCGCGGAAAATTCCGCCTAGTTGAAATTAGGCTTAAAAGAAAACAGAAAGTGCCAAAAAGAGAGAAGACGAGACGTCGCTGACAGGAAAGAGTTGATGTATTTTTTCTCAGATTATTTGACATTGCCCAGACATTACTTGAAGCTTTCATTGATGTTGCTCTTGGCTATATATGGTTTAAATTTTGCAATTCTCTACCAAAATTAAGGCGTCTTAGTGATATTAAAAACAAAGTGAGGCCATTTCTAATTCAATTGTTTTTCTTTTAACCAGCATAAAAATGACAGATCTTTAGAGTAAATATTGAATAGCATGTGTTAGTTCTGTGTTTGTAGATTTGAATGGGCCCCTTGCATGAACAAGTCACATGGTACAAAATCTTCCTTGCTGGATGGCAATGGATTGTAAACAACATCAAATACGAAAAGCTCCCTAGGAATGAACCACGATATCCTTGTGTGTTGATTGTTCCCTTGGGTTGTTTGCCATCCAACAAGGCAGATTTTATACCATGTGACCAGTTTATGCAAGGTATCTATTGCGCATGCTCCTGAAGCTCCTCGTCAGAAGTTTACGGGTTGGATTCCAGCCAGGAGCCCAGAACTTTTCTAAGTTTATAAACCTGAAAAGCATGCGGATTTGAAATAAAAATGACTGCTTCTGTTATCTTAGTTAATTTAATATGATCTCACGCTGTGCAAAAATGCTCTATTTTACAGTTCAGTGATCTGATCTTGGATGGGGTGTAATTCTATTATTTAAGCGAGACTAAGCGCCAAATTACAAAACAAAGTGTTGGTACAAACCCCTAGCTTCAGCAAAACCTGCAGAAACTTTTGAAAAGTACTGCCAACAGTCTTAGCTATTACAAAGTTTGGGAAGTAAACGTCTGTCATGAACATTTCTTATAATTATCAATTTTACCAATTTTAAAGTCGTCCCACTTACTTTCACATCAAGAGACGAAATGATTTCCAAGACTGTGTCAGCTTGGCCCTCTGAAGTAACATAATCAGTAGATCGAATTGCCTCTATTAAGAGCTCTTCTTTATTTACTGTACAAGCTGCATCGGTCTGTAGAAGACTTTTAACGATTTTGTGTTGGCCTTTTCGGACGGCAATCTTAACAGCTGTTTCATTATCCCACGACTTCCAGTTAACGATTTGTGGGACACGTCTTAAGAGAGTTTCCACCGTTGAAATTGATTTCGCATCCACTGCGAAATGGAGAGCTGTCCATTTTCCACGAGAACTTTATAAAAAAGCAATTATAAAAATGAGATATTTTCGTATATACTATATGTAGTTTGTAGAACACCACGTTTTATTTTAATGCTTTTATTTTAAAGGATATTTTCGTATACTTATAAGCCTCCGGCTAACGAGAAGAATTTTTTAGTATTGACCGAATTGATAATGGCGAGAAGTTTTGATATTCTTTTACATGCAGCATGTAGCCTCATTCACCTCGTTTGGAAGCAAATTCTTTTGAATTGCAAATGCAAAAACGAGGCGAGTGAGGCTAATTCACGCGCTCATAAAAAAATATTTTAAAGAACTGTCATTATGAATTCGGCCTATACCAAGACGTCAATGCGTTGTTATTAGAGGTCGTCGATATCATTTTCAATATATAATTGTAATGATTGACCAACAAATTCAAATCTCCCACACTATTACGTTCATTCATACCCCATCCTCCAATAATCCTGTCAGTCCAAGGCACGATTACTGATATTCGAGCACCAATTACCTTCAAGTATTTTAGTACAAGTATTAAGGATTCAGAACTTTGACCTCCGAAATATTCGCATGCTCTTCAGTATCGAGCAATGAGTTACTCGATTCGGAGTAAAGGCTGACCTCAAATTGTAGATTCCTCAATTTGTACATTCATCCTTTCACATCTCCCATAATGTAGTTCGTTTCAGGCGTAATTTGTGTACAAAGCTAAGGATTTACAGTTCATTAATTAACTGGAAATGGAAAGAATCCCTCAGAACGATATGTATTAAGGAGATGTGAAAGTGGTCCATAGACGGTGGAAGTTTGTTTAATGAGAGAAGCTGAGAGGGTCCGGAGGTCCTCGAAATGTTGAAAATCGATCTGACAGGGGCTTTCTATTACCCCTCGACCTCTGTTCTGAGAAATTTCTAGTTGCGCAATTGCACGTGCGAGCTGATTGTCAGTCACATCGCTTCTAGATTTCGTACGCAATTGATCAATTTCATCTGACAAAGCTTGAATATCACAATACATTCTTCTTACGAACTTATTCCTTGCATAAAGTCAAGGTCATGTATATTTCTCAAACTCATTAATAATTCATGAGGGAATTGTTCAATCAGACGCGCTGAATTATACCACGTGAGCGAGCTTGAAATACCAGGGAAGTACTGGGCAGAGGACTTGAAATATGATTTTGAGAAGTCATTCAAAGGCCTCGTAATCGGACTTGACCGGGTTTTCAAGTACTCGGAGTTTGTTCCAGTCCGAGGCAGTCAAAAAAAACCCGGTCAAGTCCTCTTTCTCGGCCTTTAAATATTACTTAAAATATAGTATAAAATAAAATAAAAGGTATTTTGGAAAGAAACGGCAACCCATACGTTAAGCCCTAATCAAACAAGAGTATAGCGTATGTTTGGTAATATTATCATTTGTCTGCCCAGCAGTAACAATAATGAAACTTGGTTCATGTCAATGTCTATCGCCACAGCTGCTGCAGAGGGAGCCACAGCAAGAAAGTGAAGAACGAGTGGAACTGGTTGCGACAGAAAGACTCAGAGGACGTTGAAGTTGATTACCGAGGTAGACGCTAATTTATCAAGCGCGATAAGTTAACGCTTGCCTCCGTAATTTATCTATGTCTTTGGTCCAATCAATCCCAAATAACATCATCTGAGATGGACCGATATATCATTGTTGCACTTAGAACGAGAATAGATCGCTTGTACCCCGAAAGTCACCACATCCGTGAGCATTTTTATGAAACGAGAAACAGTTTGAGTAAGAATACATAATAGTTACGTTAGTGCAATTTTCTCATCAACGATTCATGCTTATGATATGATCTCTCCTGAGAACAATGCAAATTAACGCATTGTTTACTGGAATTGATATAACTAGAAGAGTGTGAATAGCAGCGAATAGAGCAAATAGTGAGCGAATATTGTGAATGAGCGAATTGTGTGAACAGTAAACGAATTGTGAGCGGTGAACAACTTCGTTCCTAGGGTTCTCTCAGAATGGCGCTGGTTAATGAGGATACCCTGGTAAAGGCTGGAAGCAACCGCCAAGACTCTTGAAGGATTTTAGCATGTATGATACCGGATTGGCCTTGGCACTGACCATAAGGATGGCTGACCACTGTGCCTGACTTGCAAAATTTGTTCAGGACGTCGTCCTCTCAAAATGGTGCTGGTAAAACGGTGTTGTACACTGTTTACCTGGGTTTCTACACTGCAATGTGTGCCGACAAACAGAAATGCTGTTTTGCTATAGAAATACCAAAAACTAATTTCCATTTCTATAGGGTCATTCACGATAGTTTATCTCTCCTTTTTTCCCTAAATAATAGCTCGTTCTGTTCGATCATAACAAGAAGAGACACAACATTAATTTCGCGTTTAAAGCAGAGCTGCAACTGGGGTTTTGGACTTGGGAGGTAAATGACAGTGGCAGAGTTGATAATTGGGAGGAAACGTGTGATATTCGCAGTGAAAAACGCTAGTCCAACCGTGTAAAAATATGAATGCACGAATATAAGATTCAATTTGCGATAAATAATGACCAATACTGAACTTATTGGTATTTTTCATCATCCAATTTGGCGAGGACGAGCTTCCGGAATGGGAGATATAGAATCCTGTGTACGTTTCACTACATGCTTTAAAAAGTAACCGATAATCCAACAATTTTAATTGGACTTAAACATCCGCCATTATTGTTTGTAGGGTTTTCGTTATTTTTTGCGCACTTTTCGCTCTATTCGCTCACAATTCGTTCATTATTCAAACTATTCACTCACTATTTGTTTATGGAATGCTATCAGTGCCAAACTTTAAAGTTCGTGTTTGGCATATATATCAAACGCGACATTATCCATTTTATATAACTTCACTATGCGTATACTTTGTAATCTGGTACGAAAACTTTATTCGGATGTACGCTTCTCATTCGCATACATAATTCTCATTCGGATACACACTTCTCCTTCGGATTCACACTCCTCATTCGGATTCACACTTTTCATTCAAACAGTATAAACTAAAATATATTCAGAACAGAACTACCACCCTGCAAGCTGAACTGAGATCCGAGGTATTCACAAGCCGAGAAACAATTTGAGGTAGTCATAGTTAGACATTTTTACAAAGTCATCTTCAGACTGAGTGACTTCACTCAGTTTAAAACACATTTATTTAAAATAACCTTTCATTAGAATTGTAGTGTTATAGTATATCATTTTTCCGAACTTTCATTGTAATATGTTTTTATATAGTTTTATATCATTGTAACGTAGAGGTGATCATGTCTGATTTGGTATGTACTTACCTCTGCTGTTTCCCATTAGCACCTTTATCCAATAAGAGATTTACTAGATCATCTCTTCCAATTCCAGCAGCCGCCAATAACGGTGCTTGATATCTAGCATTTTCTCTCTTAAGACTAAACAGCAGGGCGTCGTTGTCAAGTTCTTCCCAGAAAGACAAAATACTTCTGAGTGTTTCAACATTCATCTTTTCCACACATTCAAAAAAATTGTAGTTCTTGTTTTCCTTAAATATCTCAAGACAACCATTAGATAACAGAACTTTGGCACTCTACAAAGGGAACATTTAGTAATTAAAATTTCGACTTTCCCATTTCAATGCTTAACTCTTTATGCTGTTTGTGAATAGGAAAATATAAATATTGAGTACGGCGATTTCTAAGATTTCTTCCGCAAACGTGGGTTAAAAATGAAAGCGCATTGATACCCGATTAGATTGGTAACTCATAAATTGAATTTACCCAGTAACTTCACCTTACGCCCTTCGTTACTGGAAAAGAAATTTTCATCCAAATTACCAAAATTTCCAAAATGCTTTTGAAAAATTGTTTTTGCAAAGGAATATTCATTTTCACTAAAGAAACTGTTCACGATTTAGCGTGTTCCATTGAGTTAAAGGATGCACTCGGGAAGCTGGGAAAGTACGAAAAAAGCGTAAGAGTTGCTCGAGGACAGCCGAGAGGAACTCGAGATTTTTGAATGCTCTCTCAATTTCCCAAGTGCATCCATGACTCAATAGAGCACCAAATCATGAACCATTTCTTTTACAACATAGAATCAGAGCCACGATACGAAAAACAAGCTTCATTTCGCTGATTAAAAAATATTTTGTGCTTATGTAAGCTAAAAATTTTAAACAATGTTTTCCCTATCTTTTTCCCGTGCTCCATCGAGAAATGGAGCATGCACGGCAGCCAATCAGAGACGGTGTTATACTACATCTCTGTTAAAATATTCGTTTTCTCATTAAAGGTAGTTTAGCATTCGACGTGAAAATTGATAACATTATCAAAATTTTATTTCAGTCCTTTTAGTATTGTTTGGAGCCTTAAAAATCAATAATACGTTTTACGTTTTACAACATAATTTCCGTCGAAGGAATTTTGTTAAAAATGCGCATAGGCGTAGGAAGTTCTTCAAAAGTGGGGGACTTGGGTGGCAAAAATGGCATTGATCATTGGAAAAAAATACACTAATAGGAAGGTTTAGATTAAGTAGGGGTGCAATTTAGAGTTTCCAGCTGTTCGTTTTTCTGCCCATTTTGGCAGTTTACTAGCAGTCGTCCACGACGTCTTTCTCCAGAAATCTCGTAACGATGAGGTCGAATTGTATCACTTCTAAATTTTTCACATTACCACAGAATTTTGCAATAAATGTTGAGGAATATATCCCGGAGCATGTCTAAAAGACAAATTATTGTTTGAAGGCAGAAGGTGAACGTTTGAACGGGAGAGAACTCTTTGTTATCACATCGTACTTTTGAAGTTTTAGGACATTCAAATCCAAGTCGTACTTTTGCTCTCCAATGCCAGCCTCGCGCTACGAAGGTTACATTTATAATATATTAGATAAGGTTAGCAAGTAATTTTACGGTTCGCAACCAAACATATCAACAAACACTAACATACTTCGAAAACAGTAAAGATAATTGCCAGAAAAGTAACTAGATGTCGAACTACGATAATTCTACAGTCTTGTCACAACAAACTGGGTTTCAAAACAGTCTGGAAATACAAGGAACGACCAAAAGTTTGCCAGGTTTTGCCATTTGTTTCTCTGTCTCGATGCGGGATGTCACATTTTAGTATAGTGGTCACATTTCTCAAAAATCTCAAAGGTTTTATTCATTGGTTGAAAAAATGTCCAAACTATGTCTGTGCCAGTGAACATGTGCTACAGGGTGTAGATAAACATCAACTTCAAAGGAATTTTGTGAAGGAGACTAGAATAAACTTATTTTAAAACAAATAAAGAAAGCTCAATTTCATTTCTTTCCTGTTCACACTTGATATGTTCTAAAATTGTTTTTGAAATCCAAAACTGCGAAAAATTCGAAGAAAACCATATATTTCATTACTTAGCCAATTAAAGACAGTTCATATGGCTGGAAACGTTGGGGATACCGTCCAAAGTAGACATGAACGACGAGAAACGAAAATATTGTGGCAATGTTCAGTTCATTTGCTAGTAAGTTTATGCAATTATTATTACTGCTTATAAATATGGCTGGTACTATTGCAGAAACTAATAAGTGTTTATAAACCTTAGCAGATGACGCTGAATGAGCACCAACGAAGTGCCACATATAAGGCAAAAAACAAGAGTGAAAAATTCTTTTTTGCTTTCCTTTCGTTATCGGTGCTAGGCCCCGGAGACTTTTGAAAATGAAGCCTGCCGAATACCAACAAAGGTAACTGTTTTCAAAAGTAAATCAAGAAAAGTATTACCATAATACATTACTGGGATACTGATGAAAAGTCAACTTACGTGTCCGAAAACCAAAAACTATCAAATCATTATCACGAAATGTTAATTTTTCCTTCTAGTCTGACAAAAGAAAAGAAAAGAAAATAACGCAATCGAGGAAAACTGGAAACCGTGTCTACATATGACAAATATAAGACCATGACTATGATCGAAAATTATCCAAAATCATGTCCATTTAAAGAATTTACTTACCTAATACTGCATCCCAGTGATCTCACAAGTGCTAATTAGATCAGATTTACACCATTCCGTTTAAGCTACAGTAAATAATATGGTCTTTCACTCGCTTTCTTCTATAAAGTAAACTTTAAACTTAAAAGTTTAAGTCAAACGTGGAAAAAAAGATCCGAACACGAACTTGAAGAAACCTTACTGAATATTCGATTGGTAAATTGCACAAAATTCTTTCAGTCCAGATGCAATTTGAGTTTTATTTGGTAACAAAATCCTGCGGCAATACGTACTTGCAATGAAAAAAGTTCAATTGTCAAAAGGTCCAAAATTGACACATGGTGTAAACTATCGAAGCTCAACAACATCCAAAACGTGGAACAGACTTGAATCAGAAGATGATTACAGCCTTATCGGCTTGGTCTTGTAGTCATTAGTGATTTCTAAAGAAAATTTTAGAGCATTTCACTTGCCCTTTGGTTTATCAAATGACAAGTTTGCTTTAATTCTGTTCGAAAGTCTGTCAAGCGATCAATAGACCTAATTCCCCAAATAAAAAATAATCGCCGTGAAAGCGTGATGAATTATATACCAAGACCAAAATAGTAGATCTCTTCCCTTATTTTATATACTTTTCATCTAGCTACAAATTTGAAATTTCTGCTCCAAATAACTGTTTTTACGATAGCGTGAGTTTGATGTATTGCTTAACGTGTTGCATCAAGTATTTAAAAACAAAAATCTGAAATTCCACAACATTCGTGTACTGTCAGAATCCAATTTTATATTATTATCATTTTCGAATGCAATGACTCGAACATTTTGTACGTTTTAAAAAGTTACACGAAAAACGGAAACTTAAACTTTACATCGAACGAAAACTTTGGTAATTTCGAACAACGATCATGATGTATTTCAGCAATACACAGTTCTGAAGTTTTAGGGCATCTTCTTTCCTGAATAAATGTGGCGGGAGCACGGCCTGGAGCGATGTATTTACCACAGCTTCGGTTTCACGCTGATTATTTTTTTTATCTGGGGAATTACAGGGGGTGGTCAAAAAAAAGTGGCCCCCCATAAAAATGATATAACTTGGTTCTTTGCCATCATGTGTAATGAAAGAGTTAATAAAACTTGTATACTTCTACCTACTAGAGCAGTGTTACACATGTTTGAATGAAAATGGGGATTCTCAGTCACAGATTAGAAAATTACATGCATTTAGAGAGATTTTGATCTAGATTCAAGATGGCGGTTTTCAGCCAAAAATTCATAAATAATGTTAAATAGTTTGTGCAATAAGTATTCTCTCTTTGCATAGCTTGTCCGGAAATGAACTGCACAAAAGTTTCTTTAAATCTGGAATGACTGGCTGATGTTATACAGCAAATTCTTCCAGATTTTCAACGTGTATAGGATGAGATCTTTTAACAGATTCGTGACCGGAGATCTTCAAATTGAACAATTGCGGCCGTTGGTATATAGACCCAGGTGGCTTAAGGAAACCAGTCTGGGCGTCAAACTGTGGAGTTGATCTAATAAAATATTGCAATTTAGCTTCACCATTGTACCGTAACATTCAGTAATTGTGGCAATGGAGGCACAACCATCTTATCACAACTAATGTTTATATTGGAAACTGCATTCCTTCCATTAAGTAACTAAATAGTATCACTGCCTACATGAAAGAATTATATTAGCTAATTGGGATTTATATCCTTACACTCTTAAACGCATTTTACCGGGTAAATTTTAAGTTTCAAGTGATTTTTCGGGCGAAAAATTCAATCATTTTGGTGAATCTCTTGTTGAAATCCGCCATCTTGAGTCTAGATCAAAATATTTCTAAATGCGTGTAATTTTCTAATCTGTGACTTAGAATTCCCATTTTCATTCAAACATGTGTAAAACTGCTCTAGTATGTAGAAGAATACAAGATTTATTAACTCTTTCTTTACATACGATGGCAAGGAACCAAGTTATATCATTTTTATGGGGGGGCCACTTTTTTTGACCACCCCCTGTAGGTGTTTGGATTGGTCGACAGACTTTGCAATGGAATTAAAGGAAACTTGTTATGTGAAGTACCAAAGTGCAAGTGAAATGTTCTAAAAATTTTAAAATGACTAATGACTACAAGAACAAGCCGAAAATTTAGTAATTATGTTCTGATTCAAATCTTTTCCATATCTTGGTCCATTTGGATGTTGTTGAGCTTGGATAACTTACACCATGTTTTTTTGTTTCGAGATTTTTGCCTGTTGAACTTTTTTCATTGCATACACACATTGCCGTCAGATTTTCCTATTGTGGAGTGGTTTCGCAAATAAAACACAAATTGCATGTGGACAGGAATTTATTACTGTTTCTTTAGGTTTGTGTTCGGATCTTTTTTTCCACTTTAAGCTATTAAGGTGCAATTTTTAGTGAAACCAGTCTCGCAACTTCTTCGCGATGCAGGTTTCATAACAGATTGCAAGGTCTAACATCCCTATATTTTATGAACCTGTGTCGCATTCCATTTCGGGACAGGTTTCACGAAAGATGACGAACTTTAACTTCGTGCAAAAGTTTGTGAAACCTGTCTCACGATGTTTTGCAATGCTTGAGCATTGACCAGTCAGGCTTTTGTGATCCCACGGGGTAATGTCACCCTTGAGGAAAACATGTATACGGTGTTGTTTTTCAAAACAGCGAAGGAACGACATTCAGGAAATACAAAAATTCGATGAGGTCGAAGAAGACACTGCCAGACTGAAAGGTAGAATCAAAACTGATGAAAAATACAACATAGCTGACTGACAGAAATTACAAACAAGACAAAGAGAGAAGCGAGACTTTTGGCCATCGTCGAGAAGCACAGCACAGCGGTAAAAGACCTGGAAACGCTACTTTACAGCCTTTGGACGTCAATGACCAGCAAAGTAAAGCGTCATGCAGCTTAAATATTGCTCATAGGCCTTTAACATAGTCTAAAGGCCTTTTTATTTAGAAACCAACTTCACTGTTGGTGTTAGACGGTGTAGCATTTTCTGAAACATGTCTTGAAACGCCGTTCTGCTTTCTGGCACAGGTTTCACAAACCGTTGCATCGTCGTGTAACAGTGGTTTAAGTCAGCAAGTATCACAACTGCTAGAGAATGCTTACTTCTGTTATGGAAATCAGCCATAATATTCATGGTCCAAACATTTTGAACGGTTTACCCCGGCTGAAAAAGCAAGTTCTAAGTCTGGTGCCTGGGTTTCGTGGTGCAAGTTTTGAAGACCTTGTTGCACACGTAAAAATGTTTTTGCGTGTTAACAGGCTTGAACATGGTTGTCCCGACAGGCTTGTTTTTGGATGTTCAAAAAGGCTGTTTATGGCTTGATAAACGAATAGATTTGAACAACGTCGTTGCAAGGGTATGTTTCATGCATGATAACAGGGTTGTTTGAAGGTGATGAAATAACAAGCAAGAACATGGTTGTTCCGCCAGCACATTTTTGGGTCTGTAATCAATACTGATATTGTTCGTTGAGTCGAGAATTTCTGTCTTTTTTATTCACATATGTAAGTGGCAACAGCAGTGTTTCTTCAATCAGCCATCGTTCGTTCTGGCGTGATTTCTCGTGGATAAGGCAAAAACCCTCGCATGTTACCTACTAATAACGCGAATCGAACAGGCATGAACAATGTTATCAAACTGACAACATTGCTTATGCCTGGTTGAGCGGCATAAAACAATCATGTTAAGTCAACAATGTTGTTCATACATGATACAACATGTTGTTCGGGCATCACGAAGAAACAAGGGTGAACAACAGTGTTACAACAACCACGAACTTGGTTCTTGTATCAAGCTGGATTTTGCTTGTTCTAACATACGCATATGAACAACCACTGTTGATTTGCCTAGCTGTAACAGCATGTTGCACTGAAACATGACTGAGCAATATTATTTCACCAGTTCTGTTCTATCATGATGACAATGTTGTTAGAGGCTTGTCGAACCAACAAGTCTGTAACAACATGTGAGATTTCTACGTGTGTAGACGTTGCAACAATTGGTGACGCCTGTCTTGCAAAACGTTGCATCGTGAAGCTCCAGCTTTATATAGCTTAGGGTTTACTTTCTAGAAGAAACCGAGTAAAAGACCATATTACTTACTGTGAGTTACGGAATGCTGTAAATCTGATTTAATCAGCACTTGCGGGATCACTGGGATACAGTATAAGGCGACTAGATTCCTTATATGGATTGATTTTGGATAATTTTCAATCATAGTCATGGTCCTATATTTGTCATATGTAGACACGGTTTCCAAATTAACTCACCTGGTATATTTTCTTTTGTCAGACTAGCACCTGGACAAGCAACATCGACTGGACAAAAGACAAACTTAATCAATTCTTATTTAACTATCGGAAGATATGTGTAATATACTGGCGATACACAATTTCCTTTCAGTTTCTCACAATGTTCGCAAGATTTAAAATTAGATCATTAAGATTAACTACACAATTAAAAAGATTTCAACTAAAAACTTTGCCTTACTAATAGTTAGTGACGATTTAGTTTTGATTCGAAAATTATGCGGAAAACTCAAAACGATTCACTTATTAACGGGAATCAATTTCCCCGATACCACCATAAGCAAATCCAGTTATTTCCTGTATCTCATCATGTCGTCAATAGGACGAGAGGTCAACAAAGTGTCTCACCTTGCGTAATCCTCCAATCGCACATCGCTGCAGTGGTGTCAAACCACTGTTGTCCAATTTATTGATCACTTTCACCTCTTTTAACTGTTAAAAATAAAAATAGTCACTCTATTAATAAATCATCACATGTAGAGTTGTACATTCAACCACTTTGGGATGTACATTTAACCTCTTTATTTAACCACAAATTTAGCCACACATGTACATTTAACCACTTTAGAGAGATATAATTTATTCCTACCTTCGGATAACTTGAAAAAAGTTGCTTGAGTACTCGTGGGTGCTTTAAGGCGTAATGAATGACATTTCCCCCATCATTATCACACAAGTTTATTGTTTCCCTACCACTTTGATTAAGTAAAATTAACTTGACAATTTCCAACTGATTTTCACTTGCTGCCCTGTAAAAAGGTAAATATTAGAGAAGTGAGTGTTGATGCATCAGGCTTATACATACATATATGTTATATATACATATATGTTATATAAAATGTAACCGACAAGCTACACAAGTGACTTGAATAAGTGGAGTGCTCGAGACCATCACAGTTAGGCGATCATCAGGCAACTGTTGCCTGATGATCGCCAAAGCGCGTGAAACTCGGAGTAGCGACAGCTAAACATTTGTCTCCATTTTTCGGTGCTTGCGAAGAACCAATAGAGTGCTCAATACCATGTGGCAGAGCTAAATTACGGTCAGATATTAAGAGGTCTTCTTGTCGCTACTCTGAGTTTCACGTTTTTCACGATCTTCAGGCAACGTAGTTAATAACCAACGCAGTTACCTCGGTTTTAGTAACTAATCTTCTTAGTTCATCATCTCTGGGCTTCCACACAAAATGTAGCGTAAGAAAGTAGTTTCACTATGAAATTAAGTTCTCGTCAATGTGGAATTATATTTCACGGTTGGAATGAGTTCACGAAAATGTATATTTGATGATTTGTGGGTTTGTGGCATTAGTGTAAATATATATCATTGATTACAGAGAGCTAAATCATATGGATTGTGATGTCTGGGTAGACAGGTATCATCATCGGAATTGTGATAAGAGTATCAGCATTGCGCGATGTTGGCGATGGCTCGAGATGGCAGCAGAAATTTGCAATATTTTAGTGAGTGTGAATGGAATATTTAATATTTAGTTTTGCGTAGTTCAGTGCCTAATCTAATCCCATAGGTAATTGTGCAGCTATGAAAAACTTTATTTAATAATATAAATTCCTATGTCAAGTGGGTTTAAATGCATGATTGGTTTGGTTGTTTTTTATTTAGGAATCGTCTCACTCTATTTAAATGATTCTCCTGCTACGGTGGTTTCATTTCAAATGGGAAATGCAACGAGCTCTGAGAGAGAAGGAGACATATTTATAACTCAATCTATTTTTCAAAAATCTGTAAATTCCTGTATCAGGATATGCAATTTCATTGACAACGAGGAAAAATTGAGTGGACGAAACGTCAGCCCTGTGAGTGATACAGATATCGAGGTAGCGGCCCTAGAGTGTATCCTTAAAATGACTTATCAAGTTACCAAATGATGTGTCGATGTTTATGTGGGCTGTCGAAAGAAACAGCCAACCGGTTTGTACCACCGACACGTTTTCGTATGTTCCTCAGGACATAGGCAATGTTGTTCATGACGAAGAGCTCGACTTTTGGTTAAGCAGATTTGTTTTAGAAATTGAGAAGAAAAACTCTGCAGGTGAGTCTTATCCGCCCAAGACATTGTACCAAATTCATAGTTGCTTACAAAGGCATCGGTATAGCTGATCCAGATTTGCGGTATAAGCCTCAGTTTAAAAGGTTCAGGAACTGTCTGGACTATCAGATGAAAGTGCTTACATCTCCAGGTGTTGGTGTATCTGTGAAGCAGGCAGAGCCATTTACAGAAGATCATGAAAATAAGCTGTGGACAAAGGACTGCTAGGAGATAATGATGCACGTGTTCTTTTAAATACACTCGTATTTCTCAACGGAATTATGTTGTCTTTACGAAGAGGGAAGGAGCACCGCTCGTTAAAGTTCGGCCAACTAAGTATTATCGAAGTAGGTGATAAGGAAAAGCTTTGCTACAGGTTATATGGCGAGAAAATTGTCAAGTTTGTTTAAACAATTGTAATTCCAAACCGAAGGTAGTGGAACATTATTCGAACACGACTAACTCGGAGCGTTGTCTAATTCGGCCGTATAAGCTTCCCGTGAACAAGTGGTAAGTTATTTTGGGCTATGTTTTTGTATTCATTGATTTCAGATAGGTATTATGTGTCTAGTTTTGTTATGATGTAATTGTAAGCATCCGTTTCTTTCTAGTTTAATGATAACGTTTATCGTATGAAGTAATTTTGGTTGGTTGTATTTTGAGTGGAGAAATTTTCGTGAGTTATATTTATTTTTTGTAGTCCTCCGAATATCTCGAAGGACAGCACATTTTTATTTGAGCCCAATGAAGAAGTTCAAACAAGATGATACTACATGGTGAATGTTAGTGCCCCTTGGTGATAACACTCTGAGAAGCACTGTTGGAAAGCTTTGTGAGTCAGCTAGGTTTAAAGGCTTCTATACGAATTATTCTCAGCGGGCAGCTATTGCCACTGTTGGTATTGAAAGAAGAGTGCCTGATAATGGAAAGAACTGGTTATCGAAGCATACAGTCATTGCATACGTATCAACAAACAAATGGAGAAATAAAGGAAAAAGTATCTAACATGCTCCATGGGTAAGGCCATTCAGTTTTCTAAGAGCGATGGAAAGTGAGGAAAGTCCGTGTAAAAGAGCCAAACATTTTGTGAATGAATCGACGAGTGTAGTGAACTACACGGTGGAGAATACAAGGCAGGGATTGCAGGACGATAAAAAAGGCGAGAAACAAAAGGTCGATGTAGCTGAACACAGAAGGAAATTTTACTTCGCAAACTGTAACGTGTATTTTGGAAATGACTTTGTGTGACTTTGTAATTGTGTGAATTGATCGATGGGTTCATTTGCGTGATTTAAAATGATTTGAGCTTTTTATGGTTGTCTTTATTGCTGGTTTTTTCAAGAGCTAGACGGTTAACCGAGGTGATGACGAACTAATGAATATTGTAAGAAGTCGCAGAAGTTCCGTGAAATAACTACGGAAATGCGGAAATCAAACTCTCTTAATTGACAACTTTACTTTTCTTTTAAGTAATGAATAGTAAAATAATAAAATGGCAAACAAATATATTTATTAACCCTTTCCTGACCGAGGACTTTCCCCTTGACGAGTAAAATCGTGTTGCGTTATCCAGAGGAAAATACTAAAGTCTCCATAGGTCACTGAGGACGCATACGGTCAGGAAGGAGTTAAGGTGGTTTTACACGTTGAGAACTTTTTTCCTAATTTAGTACTTTTTACCTCATTTTTTTAGTCTAATATTATAGAATACGGGTGGCTGAGAAAAAATCGCTCACTTATACAATTGCTGTTGCCGTAGTAACTGAGGAATGAGCCCCTATGGTGTAAAATATGGTGTTTATGCCAAAAATGATGGAAGCCAAAGTAAACTATGAATGATCTCTTAAACAG